>WBNM01038663.1:0-25687 GCA_013399055.1 Ramphastos sulfuratus
GCTCTCAGCCATTCACCCACCCAATGCTAATGGTCTGTCTCACCTCCTGCTACAGGAGATGTGAAGTGGGTTTGCAGACTTCAAATACTAAAATTCTCTGAATTCAGGGTTCTGAAGTGTAGGAGATCTGATCTGGAGCCTGTGGAAATGGCCTGTGTAAATGGCTTTGTGAGTCCCTGCAGAAGGACTCGGCACCATTTCTGTGCAGCAGCTGAGGCACAGCTTGGTCTTTCTGCAGAGAACCAAACTATTTGCAAAATGCTGTCTAGAGCATCCCTGGCTCAATCCCTCTGGCTGGGTTTTTTCTGGCTGTCCTGATGAGATGATGAGACTGTGCCAGCAGTGGGTGTGTGGCTGTAGAGGTGCCTGCTCTCCCTGCTGGCACCATCGGTCAGTTTCCACCAAATGCAGCAGAGAAGGATTGGGGTTTAAATTATCAGCTTCCTACAAGTGGGCAGGCAAAAAAAGCCCCTCCTGCCAACCTACTCTTGTTCTTTTGTATCTCAGGTGCTTATGCTGTCCTGTTGAAATGTTTCTGTTCCCATAGGCTTGGAGATCATGCCTTTTAAACAATCTATTGTTACTCCTTTCCCATATTTTCCCTCTTCTCTGCAGTTCATTTTGTTTCTGTGTATGCTTCCTTTAAAAAAAATAAAAATCCCCCCACACCAAAACAAACAAAAGTCCCTCCAAACAAACAAACAAACCAAGCAAAACCAACTAGCCAAAGCAGCAGTACTTATCTGGAAGGCAACAGACAAAATAAAACAGCATTTATAGGTGCTAGCGCTGGCAGGGCTGCTTGCACCGTTGTCACGATGATGTACAAGATCAAAAATCACTGAGGAAAGGAGAGATGCTGGTGCCTTGTAATTATCTCAGGCTATCTCTTGTTAATAGGATTTATGAGGAGATGAGCTAGAGAGGGAGGATTTATTTTTTTTTATCTATTCCTTTTTGTAAATGCAGAACTTAAAGCAGAACTGATCTCTATCTAGATTCCTTTCATATCAGGCCCACCAGAGCTCCAGGCAAAAAGCTAATTGTATCAAAAAGCCATACTTAATTTGACAAAGAGGAATTCTTTTTCAAAGCATGTATGGAAGGATTAAACAGTGTACTTAAGAGTAAGTGTACTTACATCACTGCTGCTATGTACCCTTTTATTGCTGTCAACACTGACACAGCTGTTAACATAAGTCCTTTATCTGTAATTGAAACTAGCAATGTATTTAAAGTTGAAGATGTGATGAAGCAGTTTGAGGGGAAAACCTCATCTTTTGTCTGTCTTTCATTGCTGTCCCACTTGTATTGTCTTCAATAAAAGCCTTCCCGAGCTGGCTGCTGTGTTAAAATTACCATCCTGTTAGATAATTCACATTGGATGCACCACATGCCCTCAGTAACTGGCATCAGCTATCACCTGAAATAAGGTTTTACATCCAGGCAATCAAGGTTGCAGTTCCTTCTGCTGTGAACATTGTTTTTTCTTCCTATTACAGACATGTCACACAGTACAGGTCTCTAGAAATGTTTGTATTTTATAGTGTGTCATTACTGAATGACTTTGCTTGGTGATGCAGGTTGGTTAGTGATAAGCTGTAAATGCTCCTGTAATCTCTCTTAAGCTTCTTGAATCAGAGAATGACAAATGTGGTGGGGTTGCTGCCTCTTCCAGGGTCAGTTGGGCAGACTCTGGGAAGCACTGCTGTGTGGGCAGGCTTGGCGGCACAGCCCAGGCGTGGGGAAGCCTCTCATAGGGTACCTTCTGTTGATAGTGGATTGGAGCTTACTGCTAGGAAGCACTCTCCAGACATGAACTAAGCCTTCCACTGTGCTAGATGCAGTCCATATTTAGATCAAAAAGCTGCCCTCAAATTCAGCTTGTAGTTAAAATACAAAGCAAAAGTCACCCAGCAGGCTGAGACTGAGGAGCCATGTGTGAGGTAGCTTGTATATTTTTTTACTTGCTGTGAAGTAAGTAAAGTGCTGCAGAGATACAGTTCAACATGTCACTATCTGTAAAAGTTCTCTCGAGTGCTCTGTGACTTTTTATCCCTTTCTTCAAAAAAATTCATCATTGCATCTGACCAGGCCTCTGTTGCTGATGCTAGAAAGAGAAATAATCTGGTTGAGGTCTCCTCTGACCTTGGTGATACTGTGATACTGTGTGTGATAACTTCTTAACTAAAGTCACTAGAGTTTATACTGGGATGGGACCAGGTTGCTTTGCTGTGTGTAAAGCATGCAGTGCATAGCTTGCATCTCCATTCCCCAGCTGAGCAGGGAGAGAATGTGTGAGGGAAAAGGAACTTCCCTTAGGCAGGCTCAAGTAGCTTTGGTTTTGACACAAGAGGCAGTAAGCAGTGCACAGAGACTCCTTCCACTGAGGAGCATTGATTACTTAGTTTGTTTCCATGCTTGGCTTCCCAGATATGGGAACAGAAGGTGAAGGTGCAGGGTATCTGAATAGAAATAGGACAAAAGGACTGTTGAGGGCCAAGCTTATTTTCTGGTTGACCTAAATACTGCCCAGACCTCTTGTTACCTGTCAGTAGTTGGAGCAAAACATCCCTTGGGAGGAACTGTCTGAAGGCAGCCAGCTGCTGGAAATGGAGTTCAGTTCATCCAGCCATGCTGTGTGGTGTTCAGCTATGTTGTCTTTGCTGTTCTTGAGTTTGCTGTAAAGTTGAGGTTCATTTGACTTGGCCCCCACCCCAGTCCCACAGGCAACCAGAGGGGGAAACAACAATGGTTTATTTTTGCTTGTTGGGGTGGGTTTTTTTCAGTTTTATTTTTAAAGTATGTTTATACTTTATTGGAACAGAGGTGGATTTAAAAAGGACAACGTCACTGCAAAGCCCATCCAGATGTTTGTCTGCACTGCCTTTTCCATGTGGATAGCCCCAAACTGTTGTTTGCCATTACTTATAGAATCCTAGAATCATAGAATGGTAGGGTTGGAAGGGACCTCAAGGATCATCTAGTTCCAACCCCCTGCCATAGGCAGGGACACCTCCTACTAGAACAGGTCACTCAAGGCCTCGTCCAACCTGGCCTTGAACACCTCCAGGGAGGGAGCAGCCACAATCTCCCTGGGCAACCTGTGCCAGTGTCTCACCACCCTCACTGCAAACAACTTCTTCCTAACATCCAGTCTAAATCTCCCCTCTGCCAGTTCAAACCCATTGCCCCTTGTCCTGTCATTACAAGCCCTCGTCAATAGTCCCTCCCCAGCCTTCCTGTAGCCCCCTTCAGATACTGGAAGGCTACTCTAAGGTCTCCTCGAAACCTTCTCTTCTCCAGGCTGAAGAGCCCAAACTCTCTCAGCCTGTCCTCATAGGAGAGCTGCTGCAGCCCTCTGATCATCTTTGTGGCCCTCCTCTGGACCCTCTCCAACAGTTCTTATCTACTTTTTACTCATCTACTTTTTAGCATTTTTGTACACCTGCAACAACCAGTATCTGGCTGTAAGGATTTTTGTGATTTTTATTTCCATTGTTACGCCTCCAGTTCTTATTTCCTTCTGCTGTTGCAATGGGTTTCCTCCAAGAACAGGCTGGTTCTGTAGAGCTTGGCATCAAAAGAGAGCACACACTAAACTGTAACAAGGATATTGTCATGTCTGCATTTTTCATGCTGATTTACCAGTGCTCCCTTCTTGTACTGTGAAAACTGATTGCGAAATGATAAATAGCCAAACCTTGTTATGTCTTGTTAATAGCCTAATCCCATTGTCATGTCAGATCCTCTAATCTTGATCCAAATTTTGTCTGTTGATCTAATTAGGTTTTTCATTTGTTCTTGGCAAATTTCTGCCTCTTGGAGTTGCTGAGCTGGCTCTTGAGACTCTTGAGGTGGAATGATCCATACGGTTCCTCATGGCTTTAAACAGAAACATCTGTCAGGAACAAGCAATTTGTTGGCTGAGTTTAGCAGTAAATAAACTTGCATTTGACAGCACTGCTCTTGCCTCTGAGTGACTTAAGTCAGTGACAAAAGCTACTAGGGACTGTGGAGCCAGCAGAGATCATCTGGCTCTACCAGGGTCTGTAGGATGCACCATGCTCTCTGGTAGCCTTCACAGGAAAACTAAAGTCTGGGCACACAATCTTGACATTGTTTCTTCCTTTGATCCTTTCCTTTGTTGGGATGAGGTTTCAGCAATCCTGTCTTAATTTTCTTCTTGCTGGCTAAAGATTAACTTTAAATTGGGGGTGGGGGTCAGGGAGTGGGTTGTGTGTGTGTGAGGTGTTTGGGGTTTTAAGTGATCAGGGACTTCTGCTGAAGTGTAAAGCTGTAAGTTCATGGAATCATAGAATTGTCAGGACTGGAAGGGACCTCAAGGATCATCCAGTTCCAACTCCCCTGCCATGGGCAAGGACACCTCACACTAGATCAGGTTGCTCAGAGCCACATCCAGCCTGACCTCAAAGACCTCCAGGGATGTGGCTTCCACCACCATTTTACAGATCATAGAATCATAGAATGGTAAGACAAAAGTAGAGGGGAGACAAAGGCCTGCAGCCCTGCAACTCCATTGGTGCAAGACACTTGGTGGTGTCTTCTCAGCAACAGAAAAGAAATTTAAATGGAATTAAAATTCATGACTCTGCTGTTGGAATGTTTTAGCACCATGGAAGTTTTTATTAGCTGCTCACATTAGCTTGGTTTAATTTTGTTTACTGCTGTAACTGCTTATGCTTGAATGTGAGGAACATTTTACAGATCATAGAATCATAGAATCATAGAATGGGAAGGGTGGAAGGGACCTCAAAGATCATCCAGTTCCAACCCCCTGCCATAGGCAGGGACACCTCCCACTAGTACAGGTCACTCAAGGCTTCGTCCAACCTGGCCTTGAACACCTCCAGGGAGGGAGCAGCCACAACCTCCCTGGGCAACCTGTGCCAGTGTCTCACCACCCTCACAGGGAAGAACTTCCTAATGTCCAATCTGGATGTACCCACTTCTGGTTTTGTTCCATTCCCCCTCGTCCTATCACTGCCTGTCACCCTAAAAAGTTCCTCACCAGCTTTCTTGTCAGTCCTCTTCAGATACTGGGAGACTACAAGAAAATCTGCTTGGAGCCTTCAGATAATGTCCTGAACAGAGGTTATCTCCTGTAAATTAGGGTCTAATTTAAACTGATCTGCAAGGAGAAAATTATCAAATGGCTTAATGGAAGTAATAGAAGTGGTCCAACTGTCTTTAGTGAGCGTAAGGTTTTCAGTAAGAAGTTTTATGCACTGCAGAAATCATACAAATGTCCACCTTCCAGTTCTGTATCCAGGCACACAGGGATCCCAGGTTTGACTTCATTGATCTGTAGTTAGAAGGAAGCTCAGTTATTGTTTGCACCAAGTGTTTCTGACCAGGCAGGGATTTGTACATCGTTCTACGCTAATTAGGCATGTGATCTTTGAGCTTTTGTGGCTATCATGAAAACAGAGAGGAGAATTGATGGATAATACTAATAGGTTCAATATTAGATTCTCTTTTAAAGTCCAATTATCACTCATGGAAGACTGCACATGCACAAAAAGCAGATGTTATTGTAATGTGTAAATCAATAAAGCTGCCTTGGGTTTTTCTGGTTTTATTCCGGTATTGAGGGATCTGTGAAAGTGCCTTTGAAAACAATCAACATCCTATCTGTCTCGGGTTTTCAAGAGGAAGGATGGATCAATGACTTTGGGGAGATTCTCAAAGACTATAAATCTCTTCAGCCTGGAGAAGAGAAGGCTTCGAGGAGACCTTAGAGTAGCCTTCCAGGATCTGAAGGGGGCCTACAGGAAGCCTGGGGAGGGACTATTTATAAGATCTTGCAATGCCAGGACAAGGGGCAATGGGTTTAAACCAGCAGAGGGAAGATTTAGACTAGATGTCAGGAGGAAGTTCTTTACAGTGAGGGTGCTGAGGCACTGGCACAGGTTGCCCAGGGTGGCTGCTCCCTCCCTGGAGGTGTTCAAGGGCAGGTTGGACAAGGCCTTGAGTAACCTGTTCTAGTGGGAGGTGTCCCTGCCTATGGCAGGGGCTTGGAACTAGATGATCCTTGAGGTCTCCTTCCAACCTTACCATTCTATGATTCTATGATAAACAGATAGGATCACTGATTCTGAACACCAAGGTTAATCTAAGTCCTGATGCTTTCCAACCAGGACCTTCTATGCTCCTGGCATACATGCCACAGCCAGCTGGGAGCTGTGTTCTGATTAAGCACAACTGGCCCTAACTGAAACTGAAAAGCCTGTGAAATGCAGAGTTCAGAATGGTCAAATCACAGAATCACAGGAACATTCAGGTTGGAAAAGACCTTCAGGATTACCAACTCCACTCTACTCTGCAAGTTTCACCCTAAACCATATCCCCAAGCAGCCTTTAAACACATCTAGGGCTGGTGACTCATTCATTCTGATTTGAATCTTGCTTTGCCTTTGACTTTTTAGTTGAAGTTTAATTTATATGGGGGAGAGAGAGAGAAATAATATTAATATTGAAGAGACAAGGTATTGGGAATAGAAGGAAAAAACAACCAACCAAGCAACCCTTTTAAATTAATTTTTCTGTTGGTTCTGTATGATGGCAGATTTTGCTGTGGAACAAGATATCACCCTCAGAACTAAAAGGAAAAAGAGCAGCTGTACACAGGAGCCCCCAGGATGAGTGTGTGTGGGGAGTAGCTGTTCTCAGTAAAAAGGGCTATAATGATTATATTTCTGAAATGATTGAGACTAATAAATGTTGATATGTAAAAAGAAATGATCCTTTTTTTATTGCTCCATTGAGGTGAGCTATAATTTCTCTGTGTGTGTGCGTGTGTGCGCTCAAGCTCTGATCAGAGATTGAAGTGACATATGGAATCGGAATTGAAATACAGCTCAGTGGAATACTTTGTCAGTAGGGGAAAAAAAATTGCATATGATAAAGCTGCAGAATTTTTGGCATCAATTACAACACCATCTTGTGAGCACTGGTGAGAGACGTTGCTGCCCAGGTTTCAGCAGCGTCGTGCCCTGGATGAATGGAGAATCGCAGATCTAACCGCGCTTCCCTTTTCTGTGCATGTCTGTGGGGCTATTCTGCAGGGGGTTTATTCAATTGAATTGTAATCAGATACAGTCATTACTTAGCTGCTTGGAAAGATAATTTCTGAGAATGAGAAGTTAGGGTGAAATTCATTCTTCTGGAAATTCAGAGCTCTTAAGCCTACAAGATCTTTCAGGATGTTTCACATCTCATTTCCAGTGTACATTTGAGAAAGACAAATATCCTCCAGCTGAAACAGAAATGCCCAGAGCTAGCACCCAGGGGACAAAGAGTTCTGATCTCTCCTGGCTGCAGCTTGTGTTATGGTGTAGTATTAATTCCTAATTTCTTTTTTTTACAGAGCACAAAGGCAAACCACAAAGATCTCACAACCTGCCTAGGACTGTGGGTGGTCAAATATGATGGCTGATAAAATAAACTCCTTGATGCTACATGGACAGCATTTTGGAATGAAATCTACTCTATCCCATGATACTCACTGAGGAGATCAGCATCATGTGGCACATTCTGCAGTGGAGCAGAGGGGTTGTGGTGGGCAATGGCTGTGTGGGTACCTACTCCCAGGCTGGCCTCCCAAGAACTGAAAGAGCTGCCCAGACCCCACAGTGGGTGGAACTCCAGAGTTTGAAGTCTTTTTAGGATCCAAAGGTAGAGGTGGATATCATGTGTGCAAATGTGCCCAGCTGCATGAACTCTTCAAGCAAGAAGCAGTGGCAGGAGAGGAGCTCAACAGGCAGCACAGTGTCTGGGAATCTGAGTGAGCATGGTGATGTGCTCTCAAGCTGAGCACCAGCCCCACCTTTGCAAAGGCAGGGCCACTTCCTTCCAACTCTGACAGGCTCAAGTGGCTCACAAGACAAAGGAAACAGAATTCTCATCTCTGCTCTGAGCTGAAGGAGGAATCTTCCCCCTGCAGTGACCTTACATAACAGATGTGGTTCCTTGGGGCTGCAGAATGAAGAAAGACCAAATAATAGCAAAGACCCAGGTAAGGCAAACCATGTAAAGTTGGTCCAACCATCTATCCACATGCATTAGAACCCCCAGAAAAGTATGTGTGAGCACCTCCATTTTTAAAAAGGGGAAGAAAAGAAGAGCCATGGAACTACAGACTGGTCAGTCTCTCCTCTGTGCCCAACAAGATTATGGAAGAGATTCTCCTCTGTGATACAAACAACATTTCATGTGCTTTTCTTATAATGTATCTCAAGAATTTCCTAATCTAAAGCAGCCCTCCAGGC
This sequence comes from Ramphastos sulfuratus, assembly GCA_013399055.1. Lineage (NCBI taxonomy): Eukaryota > Metazoa > Chordata > Aves > Piciformes > Ramphastidae > Ramphastos > Ramphastos sulfuratus. The sequence continues at coordinate 8,292 of WBNM01038663.1, forward strand.
TTTTCCTATTTGTAATATCTGCTGCAACTTCCTTTCTCTTCCAGCTTAAACCAGATTTTAAATTTTGAAACCATTGCAGTGCCTCAATTATTGTAGCAAGCAGATATTCCACAGCTCACACCCATCTTGCATGCTGACTACTGCAGCAGGCTGGGAAAAACAGCAGAGCTGCTGCTGTGTCAGTCGCTTTGCCCTCTTGATGGGACCTGTGTATAAAGAGAAAGGATACTCCTGCAGTCAGAGCTCCAGGCCTTTCACTAAGCCTCACTGTGCCTCTCAGCCTTATCTTTGGCAGCAGACCATTTGTCCAACCTCTACCTCTTTTCCTCACATTTCATCCCCACCTTTGGAATCCACGCTGAGGTCTACAGAAGAAAACATTGCTCTTCCTCTAACTATTAGTGACCAAAAAACACCAGTGGCAGATTCCTTGAGTGGCCATAGTCTGTGAGGGACTGGGTTATGGCTAAACACACTCTGGTTGAGTTAAGAAAATTAAGTTAAAGAAAAAAAAAAAAAAAAAGTTAAGCTCTCTGTGACCTTTGTTGTGCTCCAGATGCAGTCAGATTAAAGTCTGATCCTGCTACCCTATGGACTACTTATTGCCTGGATTAATTGTGTCCTATCATGGTATGGATACATGCAGAGTGAAGCTGCCATTCAAGAGTGGTTGTTGCACATCTTGATACACAGACACAGGGCAGAGAGCTGTAAATAAAAAGCATGAAGAGGCTGACATGTTACTGAGGAAAGTACAGGTAAGTTAGGAGTGGTTGGTGAAAGGGGAACAGTCGCTGTCTGTGTATCAACAATTTTTATCCATTTGATTGGAGCCCAAAGAGAATCTTGCTATGAAATTTCTTGGCCACATGAGGTTCCTTTCAGGTAAATTCAGTCAACATCACATCAGAAATCCTTTTTATTACTATTTCTCTCTCTTAGAGTGGCTGAGAGCCTCCTGCCCTTGTTCCTGTGTCCATAGCACAGATTACCAACATCTCAAAGCAAGTCTGAGCTCTCACTGACCCACATCAAACAAATGTAAGTCCCCTTTATTTTGCAGGTCTTTGTTTGTTTGGGGTTTTGTTGTTTGTTTTAATTGATATTTCCTCCCAGAGCAGCTGTGACATCCAGCTGCATCTTAAGACTTTTATAAACAAGCAAGAACACTTTTACACAAGGAAATTTTCTGTTGCAACTGGTCAGATGAGTGCAAATTGTAAACATCTGAGGTGGGTGACTTAGACAAAGCCTAGGACTACAAATGTGACTTCTGTAACCTTAGTTGTTATGTAGGTTGGCTCTTGGGATGCTACCTGTGCAGCAGGGCCATATTGTAGGTTAGCAACCTCAGGGTAGGCAGATGGTCCAGCCCAAAGTACTTTGCAGAAAGACCACAACAGATGGGCACAAATAGAGGTGGAGGAAACGATGAAGCAGAACTGGTTGATGTGGCAGCATGGGCACATCAGCAGCCTCTTTGCCCTGAGCAGGCTCCCTGGGTCTCCAACTGTGCCCAGTGGAGAAGTTATTGCCAGCAAGAAGCAGGAGAACCCCAGAAATGAAGCAGAACCCTCCTGTTGCCCCTTCTGTCTCATTTCTTGGTGTTGAGAGCCTTTTCTCTTCCAAGGTCGCTTCAGTGCAGAGACTGGTGGTGGTTTACCAGGAGCTGTCTGTCAAGGGGACAGATACTTTACAAAGCTCCTTTTTTTTCATTTTTTTCTTCATACTCTGTGGAGCTCTTGCCAGCCTCTCTTCTAAGTTTAAAGTGCCATGTGCTCTGTGCTATTCCAAGCTTTATTTTTCTGGCAAGGAGAGCAAGGCAGGCCTGTTATGCTGTAATAATAGTCGCCCTCATTCACCGAGGCTGCCATGTGTTGTGTTTGTGAGCCAAGCACATTTCTGATTGTGTGATACCTAACTCCACTACCCAATGTTTCCCATGCTTGAAGTTTTAATAAAAGCCATTCCAAGTTGCCTGTATTCCAAACAGAGTGTGTAATCTCCTTATTATGCCTGGCCTGGCTTGCTGGGCACATGAATAAAGCTGGCTGTGTGTCATGATGACTGTTTGTATCGCCTGACAGTAATTGGAACAGAGTTAAATAAAATCAGTGTTTTGTCTTTCCTTAGATTGGACTCATCAGCAGATGGGGAATGCTGCCATTCTTTCTTTAGTTTTGGCAAGGAGCTGCGTGGCTGACAGACCCCTGCTATGATGGAAGGAGATGGTTCAGTGAGGTTCAGGGAAGAACTAATAATACGTCATTTATTTCTGTCACACTTGGAATATGGTTTGATTTGATAATTGAAAATGTTGGGGTTGGGTTGGGTTGGTTTTTTTTTTTTTTTTTTAATCTTAAAGGAACCTGCTTTATTGCCTATCTCCTGGTTTGACATCTACAGCAAAATGTGAGTGTTTGGAATATGCAAAGTGAAATCAAAGTGTAGCATTCCCTTTGAAGCTTAGTTTCAAGCTCTTCTTCCTCCCTCTCTCCCTTTTAATATTAGGCCTGCTGTAATTTTATTTCTCTGCAACTTTCAGTGTAATTGAAAGGGTGTTGAAGGAACAAAGCAAATATTTACATTGCACCAATGCCACTCGATGGGATTAGTTAAAAGCAATCTATTTAAAATTTAATATGTGTATTAAACACATGCATACACGTGCATGCACACAGAGAAGCCAGCAGACTTCTGAGTGTAGGTAACCTAGAAGCTTCCAGGCTCTGGAGCACAGTATCTGGAAACAGATTTTTGACAGGTTTTAAAGGAGCAAACCCTGCCCTCTAATTCACTTCAGGGTAGCAAACCTAAAAGGCATTTAGAGACTTCCAGTCCTGCCTTCTGACTTGATATATGAGGTCCTGTGAGGAGTCTCCTCTTAAACCTTGGGCTGCTTTATTCAGCATTTTGTTGTTCACCAATGCACAGAGTCTGCAGTCTTTCAGAGCTAGATGAAGAGGAAACTGGCCTTGATTCTTGCTGTCTGTCCCTGCCGGGTGCATGGAGGCTTCTGGGACAAACCTCATGCCTCAAAACAAGAGCTGGAGTTCTGACTGGCTTGTTCTTAAAGTACCTTGGTGCAGAGAAGATTAGGCCAATGTTGTGTGCTCAAGGCTGTGTCTACAGTCACCACATAGCAGGTTTTTTTTTCATACTGCTAAGGTATCAACTTGTTCTATCCTCTATATGACCTACACATTCATGGACCAGTTCAGCTTTCAGGTACTGAAGCTGCTGCACAACTTGAGCAAACAGATCACAGTCACACAGTTCCCTTTCTCCTTTGCCTGAAGCTTAAGGAAGAGTCACTTTCATCTGTTCTCCTTTATGTCTGAGACAGAGATGACTGAGTACAAGGGATGTGATGGAACATACAGGCTAACCTAGCCAAGCAACCTGAAATATAGATCCTGAAGGCACCAGAGAGGTTGTTATCTCGAGGGTAACTGATACTGACAGACTGTTTGAAGAGTGGCATGATGATTTTCAAGGAAGTTGAATTATCCTCCTTTATTTATGCTTGTAAGATGAATTTGGTTAGTTCTATGGCTAATTTAGGTAAGGTAAGCAGCTATTAGACTTTTTTAATCCTTTTTTAATTTCCTTGATAACTTTTGTCAAGGATACTATGGAAAATTATTTAACTGTTCCCAGAGGAGATGAAGTCACAGAAACTCAAGCAAATTGAACAAAACCTCTCCAGACCTGCTAAATTTCATGGTTTGTGCAATACTCTTTCTCAGACCATTAGTGGATACAGTGCCACAGCTTCTTTGTTTCTGGGCTTCTCAGACAACTTCTCCTTCACCAAGATGTGGTGAGGCTGCATCACCAGAGAACACATTGGTGGCACAGTCTCGACTGCCCTTCACCCATGTGCTGTGGTCTTACATAACACACTAAAGACCTTGAACCAAAAGGAAGAGGGAGAGCAGGGCAGGTGGGTAGTTAAATGAGCTTTGACAAATGATCAGCAGCTTAGACTGGATGCTCTTCTGTGAGATCTCTAGTTTTTCTTCTTTGCAACAGGGATGCACCAAGACCTTGGTGCTTGTCCATAGCCAGCTACACTGTTTTGGGGAAAGACTTTTGAGTGTCATTTCAGAAGTTTGATTTGTATGGGCCTTGAGAAACAATTGGGTGGTATGGAAACAGAGCTGGATCTCTCCAAGTGTTATCCCCAAGAGGACACTGAAATGTTAGTCTAGTGGTTTTGACTGTTGGTTTGGAAGTTCTGTTTTGGGTGGTGGGCAGTGTCCGAGTGCTGTGCAATATGATTGTCACAATGGACCTAATACTGGAAATGCTCAGGTGATCATAGAATCATAGAATCATAGAATGGGAAGGTTGGAAGGGACCTCAAGGATCATCTAGTTCCAACCCCCTGCCATAGGCAGGGACACCTCCCACTAGAACAGGTCACTCAAGGCCTCGTCCAACCTGGCCTTGAACACCTCCAGGGAGGGAGCAGCCACAACCTCCCCGGGCAACCTGTGCCAGTGTCTCACCACCCTCACTGTAAAGATCTTCCTCCTGATGCATATCTGGAGGCTGAGACACCATCTTTCAAGTGCATCCATAGGTCTTATTTGCACAAGTTTTTCAGGCATCCTGGAGTGTGGTTAATAGGTCAAGAGAGGTTCTTCTCCATCTCTACTTTGCCCTTGCAAGGCCACATCTGGAATATTGCGTCCAGTTCTGGGCCCCTCAGTTCAAGAAGGGCCTCAGGAAACTGCTTGAAAGAGTCCAGTGCAGGGCCATAAAGATGATGAAAGGAATAGAACATCTCCCTTGTGAGGAAAGGCTGAAGGAGCTGGATCTCTGTAGCTTGGAAAAGAGGAGCCTGAGGGATGATCTCATTCATGTTTAAAAACGTGTGAAGGGCAGTGTCAGGAGGACAGAGCCAGGCTCTGCTCAGTGATCTCCAGTGATAGGACAGGGGACAATGGGTGCAAACTGGAACAGAGGAGGTTCCACAGGAACAGAAGGAAAAAACTTTTTCACTGTGTGAGTGCTTGATGTGGGTTTGGGAGTTACCTGCCCCCCCACACTTTGTAAAATGACCCAGGCTAAAACTCAGTCAGCTGGAAGTTTAGAGGAAGCTCTATTTACAGCTCAGCACAATGTACAAGCAGATATATACACTATATACAGGAATATTTACAGAAATATACAAGGTAAAGGTAATACAGAAACACGACTCCCCTCCCAGAAATCAGAAACCCCAGGAGGGGCTCCCAACCACCCTTCCACCTTCTCCCCACCCCTATACCTTACCCCAAGGTTTTGAGGATTGGCCAGAGGAGGAGTTAGAAGAAAAGTGATTAGTGAAATTAATTTGTCAGAGAGAAGAAGCCAGAAGTTGCTAGACAGCCCCAGACACTGTGTCCCAGAGAGTGCCACAAGCCTGACTGGCTTATCTTTTGTTTTGAGTTCTTTCTTAAACATCACAGCAAGCCTATGAGTGAAGTAGACATCACCATTGTCTCCTTTTCACAGCCTATAATATAATTTTCTCTATTAAAATATTCCAATTAGCCTTAAACCAGCACATTGCTGCAGCCCTTGAACAGGCTGCCCAGAGAGGTTGTGGAGTCTCCTCCTCTGGAGACATTCAAAGCCCACCTGGATGTGCTCCTGTGTGAGCCGCCCTGGGCGATCCTGCTTTGGCAAGGAGGTTGGACTTGATGATCTCTAGAGGTCCCTCCTAACCTCTAACATTCTGTGATTTAAGTGTTAACAGGATTGAACTCTAAAAGCCTGTGATGTTTTGCATTGTTTTCAGCATTTCCTGAAAACCTCTGCCCTGTCCCTCTGCCCAACACATGCCAGAGGCAGACATCATGCCACAGCTGGGATCCCCCCAGGGCAGCAGAAGGTTTTCAGATGGTTTCTCCAATATTCTTAACACTTTCCTAACAGTTCCATGGAAGCCATATTCTCCTGTTGTATGGGTCAAGATTCAGCAAACCTGATCTGTCAATTAGAGGAGGAAATAACATTTCATCCATGTGAAAAAGGCTGATTTCATGTTACTGAGAATGTCACTGTAAATGGCTGGATGAAAAGAGACTCTTAACAAAATCACAGAGCACAGAGAAGGAGCCATGTAGTGTTTTTGTAACAGATGCCTCTTGTCCCTGTGATCCTCTTTAAATGTGGCTTTGAAAATTGCCCAGCAGTACAGTATTATTTAGCTTTGCTTTAAATGTTAAAACACATTTCTCTTTATTTTTCTTTTTCCCACTCAACCTAAAGGAGACCTTTCTATGGAATTAATGTGCAAATTCACAAGTAAAGGACCATTAAGCAAGTATAATGCTGGAGGGAAAAGCACACTTTGAACATTGTTTCCATTATTCAGAATACAGGAAGTTTCAGCCCAAATAGAAATGAAAGACTATTGAGGGATCTTTGCAAATACCTGGAATTCTAACTTTTACTTTGCTCTTGTTAACTATGACATGGTTAAGGAAGAAAGGAGAATTGTTAAGAGGCTTTGCTATTTCAAGTGACATAACCATGGCTCTGCCTTAACTATAGGCATGTGCAAGAGTTCATCAGGAGTCAGTAAATTCATTGAACTTTTAAAATGCTTTTCTTTGATGCCTCAGACTAAAAGGCATAACATAAGCTTGAAAGCACAAGAAAACTTTGTGTGTTTGCCCCAAATTAATGACATACAAGGTTGTGTTTCTGGCTGGAGATGAAATGATGCAATTGTATCTCATGGAAAATAGTTCCTTAACCACTGCAGGATTGTTAGGCTTTACCAATCCCATGCTGCTTTCCATTGATTTTTGAATGTAAGGTAATTATAGAGATGTAAAAGTGCAGCCTTATGCCTGGTGGAGCTGATCATCCAATAACTGTTTCTCGTGGGCTTCATTGTATCAATGTTCAGGTACCAACTTTTGAACATTTTCCTTCTCTGCTGGTCTTGCTGGGGTGAGAGTCCTTTGTTCTAAACAAACCTTCTTAGCCAGAGCACTGGGCACCAGTCTCATTTCAGAACATTTGCTGCAGACAAATTATGTTTCACTGTCTTTGGGGGGGACTCTTTTGGTGCTCAGCAATCAGCTAAAGGCCTTGGGCACTTGTTCTTATTCCTGAACACATCTGTGCAGGGCTGGCTTTGTGGGAATTAAGCCTGAAATCTTTGCAGGCTGGCTGTCCATTACAGCAAACTACAGCAAAACAGCTTCTCCTCTGCCTGCCAGCATGCAGCAGAGTTTGACACTAGTTTTATAGAGAGGGGATGTTCACATTTGGATTTTCCCCTCCTCTTTGTAGAGAGCAAATATTTCTTCTCTCTTGCAAGAGACTGGGTTTTGGTAGATATTTTGTTCTACAGTAACAATTAAAACACACGAACAAACAAAAAGTGGGGAAGGGAATTATTGATTTCAATTCTTGCCATTGGTTTGGTTTTTGGTTTGTTTTTTTACTTCTCTCTTGCAAGATTGGGTTTTGGTAGCTATTTTGTTCTACAGTAACAGTTAAAACAAATGAAAAAAAAGTGGGGAAGGGAATTATTGATTTCAATTCTTGCCATTGGTTTGGTTTTTGGTTTGTTTTTTTACTTCTCTCTTGCAAGATTGGGTTTTGGTAGCTATTTTGTTCTACAGTAACAATTAAAACAAACAAACAAAACAAAAGGTGAGGAAGGGAATTACTGATTTCAATTCTTGCCACTGGTTTGGTTTTTGGTGTGTTTTTTTACTTCTCTCTTGCAAGATTGGGTTTTGGTAGCTATTTTGTTCTACAGTAACAATTAAAACACACAAACAAAAAGTGGGGAAGGGGATTATTGATTTTAATTCTTGCCATTGGTTTGATTGTTGGTGTGTTTTTTACTTCTCTCTTGCAAGACTGGGTTTTGGTAGCTATTTTGTTCTACAGTAACAGTTAAAATGAACCAAAAAGAAAGTGGGGAAGGGAATTATTGATTTTAATTTTTGCCACTGGTTTGATTTTTGGTTTGTTTTTTTACTTCTCTCTTGCAAGATTGGGTTTTGGTAGCTATTTTGTTCTACAGTAACAATTAAAATGAGCCAAAAAGAAAGTGGGGAGGGGAATTATTGATTTTAATTTTTGCCACTGGTTTGATTGTTGGTGTGTTTTTTACTTCTCTCTTGCAAGATTGGGTTTTGGTAGCTATTTTGTTCTACAGTAACAATTAAAATGAGCCAAAAAGAAAGTGGGGAAGGGAATTATTATTGATTTCAATTCTTGCCATTGGTTTGGTTTTTGGTTTGTATTGACAGAGCAGGAAATACATTAGAAGAGGTGGAGGTGGTAAATCAGAGATAGCTTTTGTAATTGCCTACTCATACCACAAGGATTCTTGGCCTGACTTAATGTATTCTTAATCTTTCTTTACAATATGTGGATGTTGCTCACTTAAATGGATTTCAGCTGGAGCAGGATTCCCTAATTAGACAGGAACATGGGAGAAATTGAGTGTTATCTCCAGTTATTGAATTTCCAGGTAGCCTGTATTAACCATCATGCTTCTACCAGTTGGTCTTTAAACATGGAAATAATGCACCCAGAGATGATTGTTTGAAATTCTTTCCAATAGCCTAATAGCTTTTTAATTTTTTAAGATAGCTCACATTCATCAGCTGGAGCACAGAGTAAGCAGATTGACTCAATCAACTCAGTTATTTCACTCCTCTTAGCTAATGACAGGCTGTACTCAGATATTAATCTAATGGGGAAGTTATGATTCTTATTTTATTTAATATTTGGGGGCTAATCTTATAAGCAGTAGCCCATGTAGTCAGTGAGTAAAGGCTGTGGGATTCTCTGGTAAGTAAAAGATCCTTACAGGCTTTCAGTAAATATTCAGAAGTGCTGTGGTCATTTGTCAGTGATTTGGGTGAGTCTTGGTTTATTGTATTGTTTTAGGCTCATCTGTGTAAGGAAGATGGAGGGTATGAATTCTTGGTGTCTGTTTGTGCTCTGCTTGGGTCTCTGTACAGGTGCTCTGGGGACAAGATACAAGGGAACTGATTTCTTCAAAGGTGTCACAGACACCAAACCCAGCTGTGCTGAAGACAAAGGGGTAAGCCTGGGCTCTCTTATTGTGAGACCAGGGGGAAGCACTTCACATGAGGGTGAAATGAGGAAGCCTGTAACCTCCCCAGACATGTTTTCCCTGTAAAACATCCCACAGCTCACTCTGACCTGTCTCCCCTATGTAGACAAGCTCTGTATCACAGCCTCTCTCCAGAACAAACCAAGCTCTCCAGCATACCAATGACTACAAATTCCTGCCCTTGGCTGGAAGTGGAACATTTTAAATAACAGTGTGCCTGGGTATACTTGGGGAAAAAAGGATGTTTGCAGAAAGGTTCAGGTCCCCCAGGGTGTATGGGAGCTTAGAGCTGTGTGTACAAGACCCAAGAGCTATGCAGTGACTTGCTTGGAGAAGGGCAGGCAATTCTCACCAAAGCCAAATGCCTCCTTTCAGTTCAGTGCCTACTGCTTTATAATCCTAACACATACCAACAGCTAAAAGGAGATTTATTTCTCTTGTGTCACCTCAGTGCCCATAAGACACATCTCCATGTACCAGCATGGTATGGTACCTTGCTGCATATTTGTGTGAAACAGATGTTTGTGCCATTTTGTAAGGTAATGTTACCTTGGTACCCCTTTGGTTACAGCTACAACAGGTATCATCACTTCAACAGCTCCAGCCTGTTTTTCATCCTCCAAATCCAAACTTTATGGGACAATCTCTGAACTGGAGGCTCAGGTTGAACTCAGGGCATCATAAAATGCAGGTCTTATAAAAAAGGTCTTGCAATGACAGGACAAGGGGCAATGGGTTTGAACTGGAAGAAGGCAGATTGAAACTGGATGTTAGGAGGAAGTTGTTTGCAGTGAGGGTGGTGAGACACTGGCACAGGTTGCCCAGGGAGGTTGTGGCTGCTCCCTCCCTGGAGGTGTCCAAGGCCAGGTTGGATGAGGCCTTGAGTGACCTGTACTAGTGGGAGGTGTCCCTGCCTATGGCAGGGGGTTGGAACTAGATGATCCTTGAGGTCCCTTCCAACCTCACCATTCTATAAGAAGAGTTTCCACATGTAGTGTAGCTTCTGTGCCTGTATTTTCTTCAAACATGAGGGCCAAGTCAAGCCATGTAGCTGTTCACATTTACAGCATCAGACAGCACACTGTGGGAAGTTTCCCAAAGGACATCAGAAACCTGGGCTGATGAATCAGTTATAAGCACTGATCTTTTTTTTATTACTGTATAAGAAATGGTTTTCAGCTGGCATATGTGGGCCATAGAAGCAGAGAAAACATTGAAACAACTCTGGCTGTGAGAGGAGCTGCTACAAGGCTCTTCTTACTCTGCTCTTGAATGGTCTTCTGAGTTTCTTCACTTTTGAAGCTCTCTTGTTGGGTTATTGCACAAACACTGATAAATTAATGTCTTTATAAATCAGAGAGGTACAAGTCTGAGTTTATATGCAGAATGTGTACGACAGGTATGTGACATCTGTACGGTGATAGCATAGAGCAGAAGATATTAGCTAATGAGGCAGGGTTCAATAAATATTGATTCCTTTGCAAGCCCTAATGTATGAAACTAGAAGAGTTAACACAAACAAAGATGACCATGCTGAAAGATAGTCAATGTGCACATCAAGATTCAAAAGCAGATGTCCTTCTGCTCTTTTATCAGGTCTGAGATAAATCATTTCCCAGTGGTATTCCATGGTTGAATAAACTGCAGTCAGTTCTAGAGCTGTAAAGTTACTCTTTCCTCCTGAGTTTTGATTTTGAATCATGCTACATGGGTCAGCTTCTACATGAAATCACAGCAAAGACATCAGCAGGCTATGGCTCTGTCTCCACTCAGGAGTTCAGTGCTAGCACAGGTGCCCCTGTGCATTACAGGAGTGCTGTAGGGAAAGGTGCATGTGGAGCCCTGGAGGAGCACACACAGTGTGTTGACTGATGAGTGACTCCTACTGCTGCTGCAGCTCAGAAGCTGATTCTTTTGTGCTGGCTCTGGGAGCTCTCCAAAGCTCTGTGACAGACATATTCCAGGGTTGAGCTCACTGCATTGCTATGCTGGTGTGAAATTGTTGATTATAAGTAACTTCAAGATATTGACATGATAGGAGACAGATGTATTCCAATCAGTTAAATTGATTTTCCATGGAAAAAAAGCTCCATTGCATTGAAGTGCAAGGATAAAAGGTAATCATTTCAGTGCACCTTTTTCTGCTCAGAAAGACAAGTGGTTGACTAGATGTATGTTATGTTTTTCATACAGAAATCCCACTTGCCTGAAATCAGTTTGCATGTGAACAAAGGTTGCTTCAGTCCACCTTTTGTGTCTGGTTATGATTTACTCCTAGAGACTACAATCACTTGCTGGGAATGTTCTCATCTCTGGGAATACACACTGCAGTCTGTGCCAGTTCAAGCTTACACATTGTCAGAGGTTCTGGGGAGGATAGTCAGGAAATAAAAGAATAACAAAGAAGCTCTGTTTTTCCAGTGTCTGAAATAAGGATGGTAAAGCTCTCACCTCCTTTGGTTTTCATTTTGTTTGGAATAGAGGAAACTTGCAGCTGTCAAGTAACAGATGTGTTTTGGCAGCAGCCTGCAGGACACTGCTGATTGCTGTGGTGTTGTCATGCCTGTTGTGTAGTCCAGAGACACTGTGTTTGGATGCATGGGGACCAGTAGATGTGCTACAGAACGGTTAGTTCCTAATCTAGTAAGTGCTCATCCTCTTCAGAGTGAGCCAGCAGCAACTGAAGCTTTGATGTTCATCCGCACACACAGTTTGTTGCCTTCTGAATACAGAACTAAAGCAGTGTGACCTCTTGTTGTGTTCCACACAACAGATACCAATTACTCTTTGGAAAGCATAAATCCTGTTTCCCAGAGGCTGAAATTGTAAGTTCCAAATGACATGAAAACGTGGAGTATTGGAATGTCCTGCAGAACAGGAATGCTGAGCTTTACTCCTGCAAATACATGGATTCTTTTATTAAATGTATCCAGGCTTTCACCAAATTCCTGGAGTGCTTGAAAGCCAGAAGGCTGGGAGCCTTGGAATTGTGCTTGCCTCCTGCTGAAGGGCCTCTGAGGAGCTGGAGACTTTAGAAGCAGTGTGGTTACTGTAAATTCAGTGCAGTTTGCCTGGTGATTCACCAAGCTGAGAGGGAGGCTTGCAGACTTGGCTTGTGCATTTGCTCATTTGAGAGTTTAGGATTGACTTTCTTTGTCCCCAGGTTACCATCAGCCTGCTGGGATGATTGCAGCAGAGCTGTGAGGAAATGAAGTAATTTTCCAATGGAAACCTGCCTGGTTTTCATCAGAATTTTAGCCAAATTAATCAAGTAAGATGTTTTGATGATTTTTTTTTTTTTCCCTTCCTAGTGGAAAATGTTCTGTTGGAAAATTTCTAAACAGCCACAAGGCCCTGTGCATCTCATTACAGCTCCAGTGGTAGTCAGTGGTTGTTTGAATTTATTTGTTTGGGATGATCTGGATTTCACAGGCATCCTGACTGCCATCTTCAATCAGGAGAGGAAAATCTTTAAGAGAAATCAATAATGTAGCCTGTGAAATTAACTGCTCCTGCAAATGAGAAGAAACATGCTGTAAACTGGTTTACTATATCATGCATGAGCGATCTCTTTAGCTTTGACTTTTTAATAAGTTCAGAAGTATAAGGAGAGCACAAAAATCTGTCCAAATTCCCATATTCAGTAAAAGCTCCTTCAGTGAAGGTTGTCTGCTTCTTGCCTTAGCATGAGTCCTGCTTTCCCATTCATGGACAGGAAAATTGTATTTAAAAAAACAAAATGTTTGTCATTCATGTTGTGCTTCTTACACATATCTCATGTTTTAATTCCTGCTTGCTGGTACTGAAGCCCTAACTGATGCTCTAAAAGGGCAGTGTAAATGATGCCCACCAGCTGTGCTCTGGTTGGGGAGAGAAAGCTTACTGGGAAGGTTCTAGGGAGGAGAAACAGGTAAGCTCCAGATATAAAAAGTGGCTAAATGCTTTGGAAGGGGTCTGCAGGTTTATAAAAGTGTACTGGCAGAGGAAGAGTCATGGAGCTCCCTGGATTCATGCCTAGGCAGAGAATTTGGTCAAAACTGCTGGAATGGGCTCCACAGGAATGGAGTCTAAAATGGCTCTGAGTCAGCAGCAGCTGCAGAAGAGGTGGCCTGGGGAGACAGTGGAAAGCAAAACATGCAGGTGTGCAGAGCTCAGGGAATTTTGCCCTGCAAAATTCAGTTAACAATTCAAGCAGTGCTGTGCAAACCAGACAAGATTCCAGCTCTGCCTAGACTCTAGAGAGACTTAACATACAGTAAAATATCATAACCTTTTTTTTTGTCATAAAAACAGAGATGTGTTGCTGGGTATCCACTGTGCTCAGATGTGTTCAGTCTTTTTACCTGCCTTTAGGAGTAGTTACTCTTCATTCTGGTGTAGACAGCCAGCTCTGCAGAGTCTGAAATGCAACAGCTTTGTACCTCTGCAGTAAGAACTGAAATTGCCATAAAGCTCTGGAAGCTTTTCACATGTACTGGCAAATGTTCCAGGAGACTTGATTGTTGTATCACTCAAGGAATGGTACTGTGTGAAAGCAAATGTGCCAGCCCAACACTTCACAACATTTGGATTCAGATGGTAGTTGAATTTCATGTGCAAGGCATGTATAGGGTTCTGGCTGAATCTATATTTGCTGTTCATTGGTGGTGGGGACATAAGGAGGTTGGTTGCTGTGCACAGCCTGGACAGCAACTGTGTGCTGGGCTGCAGCAAGAGCAGTGTGGGCAGCAGGGCAAGGGAGGGGATTCTGCCCCTTTGCTCTGCTCTCATCAGACCCCATCTGGAGTCCTGTGTGCAGTTCTGGAGCCCCCAGCACAAGGAGGACATGGAACTGTGGGAGTGAGTCCAGAGGAGGCCATGAAGATGCTCAGAGGGCTGCAGCAGCTCTGCTATGAGGACAGGCTACAAGACTTGAGACTCTTCAGCCTGGAGAAGAGAAGGTTGCAAGAAGATCTTGGAGTGGCCTTCCAGTATCTGAAGGGGGCTACAGAAAGGCTGGGGAGGAATTATTTACAAGGTCTTGTAATGACAGGATGAGGAGCAATGGATTTAAACTGGAAAAGGGGAGATTGAAACTGGATGTCAGGAAGAAGTTGTTTGCAGTGAGGGTGGTGAGGCACTGGCACAGGTTGCCCAGGGAGGTTGTGGCTGCTCCTTCCCTGGAGGTGTTCAAGGCCAGGTTGGATGAGGTCTTGAGTGACCTGTTCTAGTGGGAGGTGTCCCTGCCTATGGCAGGGGGTTGAGACTGGATGATCCTTGAGGTCCCTTCCAACTAAACCATTCTATGATTCCATGATAAGATGTGCACTTGTCATATTAGTCTAGTCACTGATTAATGAAGATGATTGTTGGGTGAGAACAGCAGACTTCCCTGCTGCAGCAGTTGACTTATTCAGGTTCATATTCTCAGGTCAGTGCTGTGAGAGAGTCATTCTTCACTGAGAGAGTCATTCCCCCCTGGAATGGGCTGCCCAGGGAGGTGGTGGAGTCACCGTCCCTGGAGGTGTTCAAGGCGGTTTGGACGTGGCACTTGGTGCCATGGTCTGGTCTTGAGGTCTGTGGTAATGGGTTGGACTTGATGATCTTTGAGGTCTCTTCCAACCTTGCTATACTGTGATACTGTGATACTGTGTGATGTACCACTTCACTTGCTCATGTTTATAAGGCTCTTGTGTCTAGGCATGCAAGTGACTTGGGCTCCAGTGACTGTATTTTCTGCTCTCTATCCTGTGGTGCACACAAAGAATCCTCCTTCAGTGGTTTTGATCTGCTCCTGAAAATATCCCTGGGTGGTGAATGATCTTGCAAGTAGGCCTCTGTGTTGCAGCTGGGGTGAGTTATTACAGCTCTGTTGACTTGTAACCTGAAATCTATATCCCACCAAGTCTTGCTGTGTAACCATCATCTCTTTACCTTTGGATTATTGATTGCATTAAAATGTTCACTTAGTGCTCTGCACAGTTAGGCTTCTGATTGCTTTTATTCATGTTCCCATACAGAGAGGTTATTCATATGGGCCCTTTTCCAACTGTTGTGCCAATCTGCAAAGCAGCATGTTTTATCCTTAATTATTTATTAAAACAACTTTATACAGGATGAGTTGCTCACTGAGATTAAATACTTATTCAAGGGGTCCTTATTTCCTTCGTTTATTGTGGTGCAGCATCTTCAAATTAAGGATGTATCAAACCTAAATGGGTTTCATCCTTTTTTAGTTATGCAAAGACTTGTGTTCCTCAAGAAATGTTTGTGGCAGAACATTTTTTTATTCATAGTAAATGTGCTTGCAGTGTTGTTCTGTCACATATGTAGATGTGGATATAGTTTTGTATATCCAAAACACCCACACTTCCATGATTATCCTTTTAGATTTTCATTTTGTGCCTTCAAATCATGGAAAGAGTTTCCTTTACCACATCAATTGTTTCCTTTTCTGGACCCTTAGTGCTACACTGATTTTACCATGTAATTATGGCACCAGGATTTTGATTTTTTTAATTGCAGTATCAGACCTAAGAATATCCTCTTGTGTCACTTTGCTGAAAGCTCTGGC
This sequence comes from Ramphastos sulfuratus, assembly GCA_013399055.1. Lineage (NCBI taxonomy): Eukaryota > Metazoa > Chordata > Aves > Piciformes > Ramphastidae > Ramphastos > Ramphastos sulfuratus. The sequence goes on from WBNM01038663.1 coordinate 23,954, forward strand.
ATTCATACTCAAAGTTGTCTTCTTTCACACCAAGCTGTTTCATCAAGCAAGTCTCACTAGGATTTCCTCCAGCCACTTTCCACAGGGACTAGTTTGGCTCATGCCTCCTGCTGCCTGTTATGACAGACTGTGGGGGCCACCTCAGGCAAATGTAAGCACTGTCAAGTCAAGCCCTTACAGTTCTACACGAAGATCCCAACCATTTTTCAAAGCCAGGTTGGATGAGCAACCAAATCTGGTTGAGAGGTGTCCCTGCCTATGACAAGGAGGTTGGAGTAGATGATCTCTGAAGTCCCTTCCAACCTAAGCTATTGTACCAGGTTAGGGTGGATCTCTCCCCCAGTAGAATAAACACTACAACACAGATTTTTTTTTGTAAAATCAGGTGAAAAAAAAGAAATTGTATTTCTTATAGTTTAAACTAAATAGCATAAGGAGAATAAACTACTACAGGAATATAATAACCTTAAGGAAGATGGGGAAAGGGTCAAGTGACAGCAAAGCAGCAAAAGCAGCAGCAGTCAAAACAGTGGCAGGGGAAGACAGCAGTGGGAGCAGCAGAAGCAGCAAGGGGAAGGTCCAAGCTGTGCTTCCAAACATAAAGCTCTTGATGCTCCAATGATGCTCCAATAGCAGTGGGTGCAGCAGAAGCAGCAAGGGGAAGGTCCAAGCTGTGCTTCCAGACATAAAGCTCTTGATGCTCCAATGATGCTCCAATAGCAGTGGGTGCAGCAGAAGCAGCAAGGGGAAGGTCCAAGCTGTGCTTCCAGACATAAAGCTCTTGATGCTCCAATGACATGATATTAACTTATCCATTGTTGCCATTCTATGGCCTACCCCTAGAATGTTCACCTCTCCACTCAGAGCTTCCACTTCTAAGTTTCTCTGTTTTGAATTTTTTTGATGTCTGAGGCAGAAATCTAGCTCAAACAGTCACAGATATTCTATGATTCTATAGTTTTCCACTAACCTGGAGGCCTGGCCAAGCAGTAGTAGGGTTCCCAGAACTCTTTTACTTACTTCCAAAGCAGCTGGGTGCCAAGAGGTGCCACGGAGTCCCTGGCTCTGCAGGTTGACATCAGTCTTTGGCTTCAGCTGCAGCAGCATGTGGCAGCTGTTGGTCAGCTGCTATTGCTCCAGTGCAAAGATGGAGGAATCACACAGACTGAAATGAAAACAGCTTAATTTCAACCCTCAGAGTTTTAAGTTAGCTTTTGGGTATGTTTTCCCTAATATTGCTGGGGGAAAAAAAATATTGGGGGTGAAATAAGTAACTTCTTTTATTTCCCACATCACCCTCTAGGCAGAAGTAAACACACATCTGCTTTTTCAGTGCAGTATAATTTTGAATCAAGTAAAGAAAATACTTCATTCATGCAGTGACCCTTTTCAAAACAGCTGAGCATGGTTCACAGACTCCAGTCCAATTTCTGGGTTAAAAAAATTGCAGGTTTGGGTGATTTTTTTTGTTGTTGTTGTTGTCATTGCTGCAAATAAGCCTCCCATGGTTACTTTGCCCAGTCATAGCTGTCAGCTCTTGTTTTTAATGGCAAGGCAAACATGTTTCAAAATCCTCTTCAATTCTGGGCACAGAACATTAGAATCAAGGAGCTTGCTCAGACTTGGAACCATTTATGCTGTTTGCATCCTTACTGCAGCCAGTTGAAAATTCATAAACAACTGGATCATGAACACCAGATAATGGGGGAGGATTTTACATTCATAGAATCATAG
>WBNM01038664.1:0-43288 GCA_013399055.1 Ramphastos sulfuratus
CTGTGATACTGTGATCTTGTGTCTCCTCCTGATCACTTTAACATAGGCGTTGCTGAGTCAGCAGCCTGGGTTACCGAAATTGGTGATCTTCCATCTCCATCAAGGGCTGAACTAGTTTGCTTGGAGTCATCCAGGCAAAAATCAGAGAGGACACTGGTTTCAAACTGCAGCCCTTCGTGCCCACTGAGGGGCTGGGGTGCTCACAGTCCCCCAACTACAGCTGCACAGGCACGTCTTTTCAACCCTTTCACCTCTTCTCACTGGCTTATCATCATCATGCTCTCTTTTCTCATTCTGTCCCACAATGATCCTACTTCCTTTGTCTTTTCCAATGCCTTTTCCTCTTTTTTTTTTTTCCCTGGTTTCATTGAGACATTACACTCCCAGATTCCCAGCCCAATGCAGAACCTTTGGCGGCATCCCAAGGTACTGCTGCCGTCTCTTGGGTCGCTCTCAGGTGACCCTCCAGACCAAAAACAGAAGACAAGGAGACGCTGGTGCCTATCAGTTTTATTAGCAGGCCCGTGGTTGGGTTCCCACCCACACACAGCAAGGATGCTGTGGTACAGGACAGTACCACCTTGCCTGTCCTCGTTTCTCCTGCATGGAGGAAGGGAAGAGAGTTACTCAGCAAAGCCCAGGGTGTTACATTGGGGTCCCCGCCACTTGTTGTAGCACTGGCAGCTGAACTCCTTAGCCAGCCTAGAAATGTTGGATTCCAGGCTCTGGGCCACCAGCCAGGGCTTGCCGGCTTGCAGATCAATGGCAAAGTGGAAGGGGTCAAGGTGGAGGAAGCCCCATTTGTTCTCCTGGCGTACACAGCGGCCTCGGCCAGAGCACAGGCTCTGGCTGCACAGATAGGCACTGGTTGTCACATTGACAATGTAGTGGCCCAGGGGCCCCTCCACATAGTCCTTCAGCCTCAGACACATTTCCTGCAATGGCACATGGTATCAGGCCTGCAAGACCAGGGAATATGGGGTCCCCCATGGCCCACAGCATGGTGCCACCTGCTACACTCACCTTGGAAGTGCTGTAGTTGAGGGTCCCCCACAGGATGATTCCAGCAGCACCCTGAGCCACACTCTCCCCAATGGTGTTCATCAGGTCCTCCTGCACCCAAGGGAAGAGGAAAAGTAAACAGTATCCAAAGGCCCCACAGCACCTTGGCAGAGCTAAATATTTCCCAACACCAACCTATCAGCCCAGGAGGTGCCCACTGTCCCCATATTCCCATCACCTGGGAGAGGAAGTCAACAGTGTGATCGAAGGCAATCTGGGAGTAGGGGAGGACGGGGAGAGCATTGTCAAGGACTCTCTGCTGGACAGTGAAAGCCTCGGCCACACGGTGCCGGACGTAGGCAAGCGTCTTGTTGGTGCCATTGACACAGGGCGGTAGGTAGATGCTGGGGTAAAGTGCCTGGCTGCTCTCCCAGAGCCACCATAGTTCTTTGTTTCTCTGCTGCTCTACCACCGGGCAGTTCCCAGTGTAGGGAAGGCTATCAAAGTCATTGTTGTAGCAGCTGGGGAACCCATAGAAACCCCAGTAGCCATCAGGACGAAGGGTCTTGCCCAGCTGAAGGGTTTGCTCCATGAATTTGTGGGCACTCTGCTCAAACTGCTGTTGGGCCATCTTCTTCACCAACTCAGGGGGCCACTGTGGGTGCTGCTGCCACACCAGCTCCTCCGATTTCTGCTGGTAGATGTTCATGGAGGCCCAGTTGCGGATCCACAGTGGACGCCACTTCTCCCAGTCGATGATGGCCAGCCCATTGTAGGCAGAGTTGGGCAGGGTGACTTTGATATCCCGGGTGGCCTGCAGGAGGTGAGCCTCCAGACTGCTGTTTTGGGGGAGTCCCCCATTCACTGGTACCCCATCAGATGTGTAATAGGGGAAGAGTCCTAGTTCCTCACTGTAGAAGAGAGTGATATCCTGTCCAGTGAATGACTGCTGGTCATTGGCTATGACATCAAAGACCTCCAGGTTGAGGGTGACATTGTACATCTTCACACAGCGCTCAGTGGGGATGTTCCAGATAGTGACAAAGGGGCGGTTGACGAGGATGGGGCCAGGCCCCACAGTGTGGGCTGGGGTAGGCAGGAGCAGAAAGAAGACCCAGCAGGACCATCCTGATGTCATGGTGCTGACAGGCACAGGACAGGTTCCAGAGTAGGCTGGGAAGAGCTGAAACAGGATGAGACCTGGACAGATCTTGATACTTTTGTTCCCAATTCAAGCTGGGGCCCGCATTAATCCACTCGTTCCTGAGTAGTACCAGTCACCCAGGGTCACTTCTCCTACCGACTCAAGTAAAATGCCCGAAGTTATCAGCTGCCGGAGAGCAGCACAGCAGCCCCGCACGGAAGACAGGCCAGCAGTGGCGGTCCTGGGAGGAATGCGCAGAGTCAATACCCAGTGACCAGTAATCGGCCAGCGGCGGGCTGGGCTTGACTGGAAAGACAGGCGGAGGAGGGGGAGGGCAAGGTCACAGTGACGGACATGGGCTGCACCGGGCAGGCGCAGCTAGGAAACCGGGGAGCGTCGGTCCTTAGATAGCAGGAGGGCGTTGCTTGGGGAAAGCTCGCAGAACCGAGCAGGATCTCGCAGGGTACAGTGGTGGTACAGGAGTGCACCGTCTGGGGACGCGTGTGGCACAGGACAGGAAGAAATCATCTAGAGGCACACACACGGGGAGAGCAGTCACAGGTTTGGGGACACTAGTGGCACACGACAGCACCCACGGGAGGGCACAGCTTGAGGACGCGCATGCGTGGAGACAGGAGACGAAGGATGGCACCAGCTGGGGACACGCACACGTGGAAACAGCAGCCACAGGACGGCAGCATCTGGGGCCGCGTACAGCAGCCCAAGTGCGCTGGCAGGAGGGTGCCTGTTTCACCGCAGGGCCGGGCCGTGCTCGCGGACACTCCCAAAGATGGGGCAGTGAGAAAGACGCCGCGGCTCGGGGACACTCGCGGCGTAGGGGTTGTCGAGCACTGCATGGAGGCCCCAACCCTGCGCGATGGTGCACAGAATACTGTCCCCACAGGGCTGTCCTGATCCTACGGGCACTCAACCCACGGCGCCCAGATTCGACCGAGACCAAGCTCCGCGGGGAGTGACCGAGTACGCCCCCAGCAGGAGGTGGGGCCGTGACAGCGCGGGGCTGGGCGGGGCCGGAGCAGCTCGGGGCTGGGCCTACGACGGGGGGCGGGGCCAAGGCAGCTCAGGGCTGGGCCTGCCACAACCTCCACGTGGGTGGCCCAGCCGCGGTTTCGCCCCGCGGCTCCCACCGGGCGCGGCAGCAGACCCCGGGGAAGCTCCAACCGCCGCAGCACACGCACGCCTCTCCTCAAGCCCGGGAACACCACGCCTGGGACTCGATTTCAAGAACGAGGTGACCAGTAGCACACCCACTCCAAATCAGCCGATATCCTCGTCACACTGCACCCAGCTTTATTTGAGGTAAAGCCCTTCAGTGTGGGGCAGCATAAAAGGGCTCAGCACCATACAGCACCCGCTCCCTGCCCACATGCCCCTGTTCCTCTCCTTACAACAGGAGAGGGCTGCTTCCCACCCTCTCCAATCCCCATGGGGGGCACCAGCCACACAGCAGGGAGGGTAGAAGTGGGGTAAGCACACAGCTTTCCCCCTACAGCAAGGGGCAGCCCCTCCCATAACAAGCTGTCTCACAGGCAAGGGAGAGAGATTTTAAATGTCTCCTACACCGTGACAGAAAGGTGCGGGGCAGGGGGCAGCTCAGTCCCGGGAGGGGCTTAGTGCCAGCTTGCAAGCAGCAACAGTATCCCAAGTCCCAGTGGTGCCAGCAGGCGAGGAGCATCACTGTGGGGGCCAGCAGGCACTTGGCAGCCGCTGCCCTGCCAACCCTGGTAGCAGTGGCAGTGGAAGTGGGTCCGTAGGAAGAGGGTGTCTGCAGGAGACAGCTGGCCTTCGGCCCAGAAGAGCGGGTGCTGGGAGTGGTCTCCATCCCGGCGCCGCAGCTGGAAGCTGGTGGAGTTGAGGTGGAGGAAGACATCAGCGGTGCTATCCTGGCGCATGCAGCGGCCCCTGCCCTGGCACAGTGTTGTGCTGCAGAGCTGTGCTGCTGTTGTGACATTTGCTATGTAGCGGCCCAGGTCCCCCTCCAGGTAGTTCTTGATGACTTGGCATGAGTCCTGAGGGAAGGCAGGCATGTTAGCATGTCCCAGGGGGAGAAGCACTGCAGATGGAGAGGACACTTGAGCTTCAATTCATTGGTCCTGCTCTGGGGGCAGATGACCTCCCCCCCATCATCTACACCACTAGAAACATGTTGATCCCAAACCTACCCGGTTTTTGGTGTAGTCTGCATCACCCCAGAAAATGGCCCCAGCTGCGCCCAGTGCTGCACTCTCTCCAATGGTGGAGATCAGGTCCAGCTGCGGGGACAGAGCCCAGTTAGTGCCAACAGATTACATACAGCACCCACCAACCCACCATGGTACATGCCAAAGAGTCCACTGTGGGGTTCGGGAAGCAAAACTTAATTTCTGCTCTAGGGGACTGTCCCAGCTCCTTCTGGACAAAGCTCCCCACCACTGCCCTCCTTCTTGGAGGCTAATGCAACACTGTGCAGGGCTGTTAGGTCATGTAGCCTTGGCTCCTGGCTGCTGGGATGAAGGAGTCCTGCAGCACCTCCTTGGTGATGGTGGCCACTGGTGCCAGTCCTGCTGCCACACATCTTGCTCATAAACACCACCATCACCCACACACAGAGAAGCTGAGCTAGGGGTCCCCACACCATGACCATCCCCTTGGAAGGAGGCATTGCTGGGCACCCTTCCCAGGGCCAGACCCATGCCAAAGACTGCTGCTTCCCACCCCACACAAACAAACCATGGAGTGCCAGTAACTCTGCGAAGGCAGACTCCAGGGCCACCCTGCTCCAGGGACCACTTCATCTGACCCAGCTCAGGTACCTGAAGCTTGGGATGAGAATATCCCTGTAGCACAGCCCTACCTGGCTAAGTAGGTCCATCTTCCGGATGTAGGTGGGCCTGGTGTAGACAAAGACAGGCAGGGAGTAGCCATCGTGGTGCTGCTGTGAGATGCGCATGGCCTCCATCACTCGTGCCCGCACAAACTTGCGGCTGTTGGTAGTGGAAGCTAGGAGCAGATCGAGGTAGATGGAGGGGTAGAGGGCCATGCTCTCCCTCCACAGCCATGCCAGCTGGTCATTACGTGTCTTCTCCACATCAGGGCACTGTCCAGTGTAGCTTTCCTTGTTCTTGCTGTAGTCATGGTTGTAGCAGTCAGGGAAGAGGTAGAACCCCCACAGTTGCTTGGGTCGGTAGCTCTTGGCCACGCGCAGGGTGCTCACCATAAACTGCCGGGCAGCTGACTCAAACTCAAACACTGCCTGCTTGTTCACCTCCTCAGGGGACCGGGAGGGCTGCCACTGGTACACTAATTGCTGTGATCTCTCCCTATAGATGTCCTTGGGTTTCCAGTTGCGAGCCCAGATGGGCCGCCACTCCTCCCAGTCGATGACGGCTAGCCCCTCCATGGCAGGTGAACGAATGTACTTGCTGATGCCCGCATGGAGGCGGGCAAGGTGCTCGGAGAGGCTGCTGTTTTGGGGGACACCACCATTGATGGCCACACGCTGGCTGTTGTAATAGGGATAGAGTCCCAGGCGCTCCTTGTAGAAGATGGTGAGATTCTGCCCCACAAAGCCCTCATTAGGTGAGGCATGCAGGTCAAAAAGGCTTAAGTCCAAAGACACCTGGAAACGGGGCTTGCAGTCCTGGGTGGGCACATTCCAGGCCACCATGAAAGGCCGACGAGTGAGCACTGGGGCTGCTGCAGGCTTCTCAGGGGGCTGCCGGGCCAGGGCCAGCAGGGCCAGCCAGGGCACGGCCACCGCCGCTGTGCAGCCCCCGCGCATCCTGCCCAACGGGAGCCTGGGGCAGCAGGGAGAGGGTGGTCAGCACGGTGTACAGGCAGAGAGGCGGCTCTGCCCGCCCCACAAAAGGCAGAACCTGCCTCAAGCCCTCGCTCAAAGAAAGGTCTCGGGAGGGTGTAGGCAGACCCCCCTCAGAAGGACTGGTTCCCGGGAACTCTGATCCTAAGCGGCTTCCCCTTACTCCCCATCCTATGCCCTCGCTCCTAATCCCTGTTCCAAGTAGCTCTCCCTCGCTCCCGGTCCTCCTGGCCGCTCTCCTTCCCCTTCGGTACTAGTCCCAAACGGCTCCCGCCTCGCTTCCAATCCCGGTCCTCCCCACCGCTCCTCTTCGTTCCTAGTCCTGGTGTTAGTCCCAGGCAACTCCCTCTCACTCCCGGTTCTTCTCGCCGCCCCCCTCGCTCCCGGTCCCGCTCCCTGAGGTGCCGACGCAGTGCCGCCTTTGTCCGAGACCGGCACACAAAGCGCCGGGGCGCGGCCTCCCCGCCCGCCCTGTCCCGCTCCGCTCCGCACTCTCACAGCTGCTCAGCCCATCTCTCGCCGTTCGCTCCCACCAACGCCGCCACCCCCCCGCCGCCCGCTTTAAATGTCCCCGGCGCGCACCACCCGTGGGGGCGCCAACCTCCGCCCAGACCGCCGGGCGCCGAGGTGGCGGCGCAGACCATCGAAGGTCCGCGGGGGTGCGGGCCGGCGCTGGAACACCTCCCCCTCGCTCCAAACACTCCCCTGCGTGGGGCCACGGCACCGGGCAACGAGCGTGAGCGTCACCCGTCGTCGTGCTGCGCTTGGTACGGCCCAGGAGGTCCCGCTCCTCCCGCGCGGCGGAAGGGGGCGGGACGGGGCCTTGGGAGTGCCGCCAGGGGGCGCTGTGAGGCTCCTGGGGCAAGGGTGACAGAGGGACGGTGACCTTAGGGTGGCGGTGACCCCGGAATCGCGGTCACTCCAAAGCATTGGTGATTCCAGAGTGGTGCCCCCAGGATAGTGTCCTCGGGATGGTGATGACCCTGGAATGGTCATGACTCCAGAACACTGGTGAATGGAGGATGGTGTCCCCTAGATCATGTTGACACCACAATAGTGGTGATCCAAGGATGGTGGTGATCCCAGGATGGTGACTCTAGGATTATATTGTCAGTAAAATGATGGTGACCCCAGAGTGGCAGCAATTACACAATGGTGGTGTCCTCAAAACAGTGGTATCCCCAGGCCATGCTGTCCCCAGTAAGTGCTGTGCCAGGTGGTATGTCCTGTGCAGGGCCAGTGCAGTCAGTGCTGCTGACTCAGATGTGGCCCCGTAGGTTTCCTGCCCAGAAGGCACAAGAGAGGCCAGGGGGTCAGCAGGGCTGGGGGGGAACTTCCTTTCTTGGGGGCTGCTGAGGCTCCTCCATCTCCACCAGGTGGGCAGTGAGACAAGAACTCAGTAACCAGCCGTGTGTCAGTCCCCAAGTCCTGCCTGCCTCCTGCGGCTAGAGCTGAGGGCCGTTGGGATATCCCTTGGAGGAAGCTCTGGGACCTGAGTGCAAGGGTGTGCCGGGGCCAGTGGGGGAAGGAAGTGGGGCTGAATCTGCGGAAGCATTCTCCAGCTGCCTGCCAGCTCCCTGGGGAGTGGGCGGGAGCACTGGGTCCAGCATTGTTTGGTGTCGGCTGCAGTGCTCAAGCTCAGGGCCGTGGGTACCCTCAGATGGCTCCAGTTAGCGGGATCTACTTGGGAGTCAGCTTCTGTGGTTAAACTCTCATTGAAAGGGCACTGCTGGGGACAGGCACAGTGCCAAGCCTGACCACTCTAAAGCTGAGCTGCACCCCAGGATTCAGCCCAGCCTGTGGGCAATGCCAGGCACCAACTAGGAGAGGGGGACCACTTTGGGACACTGGCTGGGTGTTGGCTGCCAAAACTCTTGGGGCAGATTACAGGGAGCCAAGAAATCCCAGTGCTGACGGGCACTGCCCTTCCCCTCTGGGCAGTAAACAGGCTCATTTTGCCAGCAGCAGAAACACCTAAAATTTTCCATCCTCTGCAGCCTTCTGTGCCAAAGGTAACCAGCCCACCAGTCCTGCTGGCAACGAGGTGGCCAGAGGGGTTACATCCTCCCCTCTTGAGCCTTCTCAGGAAGGCTCACCGTTGCCTGCTTGTTTCTCTTCTCTCTTCTCACAGACCCTAGATTTAGGGAGGAAGCAGCTATGCAGATCCCACTCGCCTCTCACCCCATTGAGCATAAAATTATTTGAAGCCATTCCCAGATACGTATGAGCAGAGGTAAGCAGCAGCCAGTATGATCTGAGCTGGAGAGCTGTTCCACATGGATCCCCTGTGAATGCCAGATTACAAGGTGTTGTTAGTCACATCCACTCATGCCAGACAGGTCCAGGCAAGGTGTAAGAGGAGATGAGCTTGGAGATGGAGTGGCTGCAGGGAGAGAGGGGGAGGTCATGACCCACCTCTGCCATGGACTGGAGGCAGTAGGCACAGCCTGCCTTGAAGACAGCAAGAGTGGGACAGGGGTGGCTCCAGAGAACACAAAGATGCTCATGGGACAAGCCACAGCCACCACCTTGTATAATGTCACCAAGCCACAACATCCTGTACAACCACCACTCACCCTTGAGGCCACTATGATCCATCCCTTCTGGGGCTGGGACCCTAACAGATCAACAGGCAAAAGTCCCAGAACCTCATTCCACTCAATCCAAAGCGCTGGCAGGACACACTGCACCGCTCATTACAGTCTTCGTCAGCAGCTCATTTCCGAGCTAGCTTGCGTGGAGGAAATGATGAGAGGTGTCCATGGCTGCAGGAAAACATTTGCAGGGCTGCCAGGGGCAGGATGCAGAGTGCAAAGTGAGATCACACTCATCCCATGGACAGCCAGCCCCGCTCAGGGGACAGGCGGCATCTCGACACAAGGTCACACCAAGTTTGAAAAAGTTGTCAGGCCCCAGTGATTAATGAGGCACTGATCTGGCAGGGCAGGAACTGAAGGGGCACACAGACAGATCCTCCCTGCTGCAAGGATCACAGAGAGATGGGAAGAGTTTGGCTTGAGGCTGGGCTCCCAGGACACCCAGGTCCTTTGCTGCCTCCTGGGTCCCTCAAGAGCTCCATCAGGGGAGGGGAGAGGTGCCTGAACAAGAAAATGGCACATGTTTCTATCAACACATTTCAGTTAAATATTTAAAGGATGTCACAGCAGCTATGAGCAGAGGCACAGCCTGACAAAGCCACCAACTCCTGCCAGTGCCATATGCCAAATCGGAGCCCCTGGAAATGACTACGTTTCACAGCTCCTCCACCACCAGTTCAGCCATGCTTGCAAAAACACCCATTCCAAAAATACAGGAGGCTTGAAGTGCCAGTGGCACAGGTACTGGCACAGCAAAGCCCATACTCTCCTCAGCCCTGCAGCATCTCCTTCCTCCATCCACAGCACCACAAGCAGAGCTGCTTGCTCACTCACCCTCTCCTGTAAATCAGTTCTTGGACTTGTGGGGTCTACAAATAATTTTATTGAAATTTAACAAAAGTGGACAGATGCACTGGGAGGAAGGACCATAAATAGTGTACATTTCCCAAACACATGGGTCCTACCCACACGCTAGAGGAGCAAAGAGCCTAGTGTCGGTGAGCACGGTTTGGCTACACATTCACACAGGAAAGCGCAACATCACACAGGAGTAGTAAAAACAAAAACAAACAAACAAAAAACCCAAACAAAAAAACAAACAAACAAAAAAAAAAAATCAAAAGTCATGTTTTTTTGCTTGCTCTCTCCAACACCACAGTGGACACAGACACTATTTACAGCAACCTTCACATTTTTAAGATCCCTCCAGGTGCTCCCCAGGCCCTACTGCTGCAAGAGGGCTGGAGGCTGGCAGAGGGGAGGGGAGAGGGGGCTGACTGCTCAGGACCTAGCCTGGGAAGAAGCTGGACAGGACAAAGTGTGTTGGCAGCCTGTGGAGGTTTACTGCCACTCCAGTGACACAGAGCGGGGAAGCATGTTTGATGCTCTGAGGAGAGGGCAGACAGCCTGTCAGGAAGGACAAAAACATCCTAGCTAAGCTGGTCTCAGTCTCTGTGCCCCTGGGGGTTTGGGCCTTGTCAGATTTTTGGCTGGCAGCCAGGCAAGAGGCTCCCTGCTGGGGCAGACAAACTACTGGCCTCATTCTTACTCCTTCTCCACATTCTCCAGCACAGGAGGCAGGTCTGGGTGCAGCTTCTTGCACCTTCAGACAGCAGCAGGGTAAAGCGGTGCAGGCAGCCTGGCCATGGCTTTCTCCGCTCTTCCTGGTGACAGCAGCTCCTGCTTTCCTGTGGAGCCCCAGGGAGATCTGGCTCAGGGGACACTCAAGAACAGGTGATGCAAATAAGAAACACTGCAGTGGGTGACTGTTTTAAGACAAAACTCTTTCAAGCATGCAGGATGCAGAACTAAAGACGTTGAAAGAAGTGCCCCAGCATCACAGTGTAAACAAACTCCCTGACAAAGCCCTGCCCTCCTGTTTCCCTGCCTGGTGGCAGCCAACACATCCGCTTCACTCTCCCATGCTTCACCCTCTGTGCTTGCTCCCGTCACTGGGAACAGCAGGTGGAGGGATGCAGAGGGAAGAGGTGGTAACAGGAAGACAGCAACAGCCATGCCACTGTTATCTCCATGAAGCCAGGAATGTGGCCCTGTGCCTGGGCAGCTCTGAGAGGGTGTGGGGATGGATACATCCAGCGTAGACACCAACAGGGCTGGCAGCCAAGTGCCAGCAGCTTAAATTAAAAATCGAGGTAGCGAACATCTGAAGTGCTTAGAAAGTAAATAAGTTCTGGAACAAAAAAGAGGAGGAAAGCCGAGCTGGCTGCTGTGGGAAGCAAGCTCAAACCCAGTTCAAAACTGTGCCCACTGCTTGCCCTCCTCCACCCAGTCTGGGGGCAGCCAAGCAGGGAGGCAGTGGCTTCCAGTACTGGCAAGAGAGCTCTAAGGGCCAGGCCTTTCCTCAACCCCGCAGCAGCTGGCTTGGTGCCCCAGGACCCACAGACAGCAGGGGGAGGCTTTTCGGTGCTGCTGAGGCAACCTCGACCTTCTCAAGTGGTAGGAAAGAGGAGAAAAGAGCAGGACTTTCTGAGATGGAGCAGAAAGCCTCCCTCTAAAGTGCATCACGTTTCTCCTCCTGCCACCAGCTGTGATGCGGGAGGAACTGTAGTTCACATCGCCAGGGAGATTTCCAAGTCAGGCCAGGCACACCAATCAATTGCTTTTAGGGGATGGTGAGGGAAGAGATGACTTTCTTATTTGGTTCTGTCAAGACCCACCCCACCACGAGGTACATTTGAGACAGCAGTGGGGATGAACAGATTGAGGAGATGCCTTGCACAGTAGCTTGGCCTCACAGTGGGCAAGGAATGGTGCTGAGGAGTTGGGGACCTCGCTGTGCCAGCAGCAGCCATGAACCACAGAGATCTCCTGTGGGAAGTGGGACTGCAGGCAGCAACAAAACCAAACTCCCCAGAGCCAGTACGAGCAGGGAAATGCACAGATGAAAAAGATAGGTCCAAGATAGTGGCATGCAATCTCAGTCGCGTTCCCAAAAGGACCACAGCAGCCAGCCAGATGTGCTTTGACCCCTCAGCCTGCCCCATTTATCCTCCAACAGACACATCCTGGGGAGCACAACATAACACTCATGCCAAGTGACATGCCACAACACTGGCCATATAACCACCAGGCCCAAAGAACCTCAGGGCCCCAGGCAGCATGTTACCTTGCCCTGGCTCTCCCTGGGCTGCGTACCTGAGAAGCAGGGGATTTTCTCTGGTGAGAAGTGCAGGCTTCCTCTCCCTTTAACAGCTTAATCACAGCAGCTCGTGCAGTTCTAGTTACCCACCAAACATTGGCTAGAGGCTACAAAAGGTATTTTAGTCTTCTGACTCAAGCGAGAGTGTTTTTAAGCAGTCATTGCACAAGGTCACTCATCTCCTGTGAGGAACGTTAGCCAAGCCCAGCCTGGCCTGCTCTATGCCACCTCACCTCCCGCCGAGGGGGGAGCTGCTGTCCGTCCCCACCATGTGCCCAGAGTCCTCCTTGTGTGGGAGCGCGATGCAGCCTTGCCTGGTGGGGCTGGGGGCAGTGGGGCAGGGCTTCCCACTTGTGGGCAACAACGTCTGGCAACTCACACCTCGCAGATGATCACCGGGAAATCCACGTGAATGCGAGGGTGCTCTAGTTTCACTATGCCCTGAAAGAAGAGTCAAAGTAGTGAGCAGAAGAGACTACCACACAACAGCCCCAAGCCCTGTGAGTCACCCCTATGACACCATGCCCTCAAGGAACAGGAGATCATAAAACTACAGTGACACCAGGTATACCTGAACAACAGCACACAAAGCAAACATACTTTGCCCTTCGAACTTGTCTTTGGAGACCAGAGGACAGCACGGCTGGCTGCCACACATGGCAGGTCTGGAGCTCAGTGGGGCGAGAAAGTAGGGAGCTGCTCTGCCAGGCACTGCCTGTGCAGCAGCTGGTGCATGACTAGCAGATACTGGTTGCCTGGGCTTTTCATCCAGCACCTTTCATTCACAGGATTTAAAAGAATGAAAAGAGCTTTCTGAGAGAAAGCAGCCATGGCAGCTGGTGCACAAGAAAAGCAGCTTTCTATCCAGAGGGAAGGCTGCTGAATGCACGCTCCCTCCACACCAGCTACAGGCGCATTTCCCATGCTCCATCCAACCCTTCTCCTGTTACAGCACTGGGAGGACCCACTGACAGGTGGGGAGCTGGGAACGGAAAGGGGAGCAGAAGCTCAGAACTGGGCCTGCACTTACAGAGACAGAGAAAATCTTGGGCTAACAAAGGGAAATTTGGCACCAGTATCTGTTCCTTCTGGCTCAGCCAAGCTTTTGAACCAGGTTCATCTCCACATCACTGAGGAGTCAGTCCCACTACCCAAGCCTGCCTCTGTGAGAAAGCCACCCTGAGGAGGGGTCCCCATTACTGCCTGTGCAGCCCTGAGGAGCTCCACCACACTGGGGGCCTGCTTGCCCCACACAGCAAACCAAGAGTTTGCCCCAAGTGCCTGCCAGCACTGTGCCTGTCTGCTTACTTAGGGAAGACCCCTGCTGAATCTCTTTCCAACCCTGTTTTGATTCCTCCTTTTCTCCATTTGTGTCCTCAGAAGCTTCTCCACATGCAGGTTATCCTTACCCTGCAGTGAAACCCTCAGCCAGTGTCTCAGCTCCTGTCTAGCTTCACCTCAGTTGCTTATTTCACAAGGACACTTTTGGACTGAGATGCAAAACTCACAGCTGTCAACATCACTGTAACGACCAAACAGCTTCAGGGAACATATGCACTCATGTCAACAGATGATGAGCTTTGTCTGCTGCTCCTGAAGCCAGGGCCTAGCCCTCCACAGCACTGTGACACCACCTCAGCAGGCACAGCACCCCACACCTCAAGGAAGGTGCTTGGCAATGGGGCACCACATCTGTGTGTGGCTGCCTGGCACCCTGTGCCCCACAACAGACAGCTAGCTGAGCAATCTTCCCCAACCTGGCAGCTCTGACACTGGTTCTCCATGGAAAGGCGGGGTGGAGGATGTCACCAGCTCTCCCTCTCCTGCTACTGCCTTACTAGGTGACATGGGTGCAAGTCGGGACACACGGGAGCCACTGCTCTGAGGCAGAAGTTGGGGATGTAACAGAAGGACTCCCCGAGGGAGAAGACCCACATGCAAAAACGCTTGCAAAGCTCGGACTTCAGCTGTCGCTATGGCACTCCGCAACTCTCCCCAACCCTTCTCCAGACACTACCTGAGGTATCAGGTTCTTGTGAATCCTCTTCAGCTTGGCGCGCTTCCTCCCATTCTTGGTAACGATCGTCTCCTCATAAAACTCGTGGGCGAGATCCCCATCCTCATCGTAATACATGGAGCTACCGAAAGGAGGGAGGAGGCGGCGAGGTTAAAACCATGCCGACAACTGCCATGGTCCAGGGCCTCGAGCAGGGGCGGGAGCTGGGGCTAGTCGGCACCTCTAGCCTTGCGAGGGCTGCAGCGGCCATCGGCTGCCGAGGGCTGCCTCCTCTCGTTCCCTGACGCCCCTCGGAAGGCCAGGGCCTGTTCCTCCAGACACGCTGATGCTGCCCGGACCGCCCCGACTGCGCAGTTCCCCCCGCCCTGGCGCCCAAGGTAACCACCACCCCGCTCCCTCGACCCCTACTCGGCCTCTCACCCGCGACGTGTGAAGACGAAGGGGGTGGCGGCGCGTGCGGCCCGAGCTCGGGCCAGGGCCTGCTGCCCGCCGGGGCCCTCGGCGCCGCCGCCGCCGCCCGCCGCCGTGGAGGCAAAGGGCCACAGTCCCCGAGACTTGGAGCCGCTGGTGCCCATAGCGGCGGCGGGGGCGGCGGGAACGGGACTGGAGCGATGGGGGGGCGGGGGGGCGAAAGCGGCCCGGAGCCGCCCGGTGACACCGACGGAGCGCCGCCCTGCGTGCGCCGCTGCGCTACGGCACTTCCGGCGCCCGCGTGCCCCCGGCACGTGACCAAGTAAGGAGGAGCTGCACGCGCCACGTGAGCGGGGTAGGCACACTTGCCGGCCTGCAGCCGGCGGGAACTGTGGAGTTACGGGTTCGAGCACCGCCGCTATCGTTCACCATGTCCCGATGGCACAGGGTGGGTGTCCTCGTGTGCCTTCCCACCCCAACTTCCCCCCGAACTCCCCCGTCAAGGACACACCGCAGGTCGAGCCTCGTCATCATGATGCCTTTATTGGTGCTGGACGTCCTGCTTCCCCCTGGGGCCATCCACTCCTCAGGGGATCCCTGCTCCCTGGGCCAGCCCCGTGGAGGCTGCGACAGCCCAGTGGGTACCAGAGTGCCCCACTCCGCCCTCCTCTCCCTAGTGCCCTCACCCGCCGGCAGGTAAGGGTCCCCACGTAGTGCCTGGCCACGGACAGTCAGCGCAGTCACCCCGGCGTGTGAGTGGCCAATGCTTCCTGCATCTTCTGGCGGCAGCAGGCGTAGCGATGCCGCAGCCGGCGCACGTGTTCCTCCTCCTCCCGCTGCAGGATGCGCAAGAAGTTGTGCAGCTCCGGCAGTGTGAAAGCATCCCACTGTTGGCACAGGGCCTACCATCTCAGCGGGGACGTGGTGTGTCTCCCTTGAAGCCACGCCCCCTAGGAGGGTGTAGGTGTCGGTCCCCTCTTTTTCCCCATACTCACATTCACCTCCCCGGTCTCGTTCTCCTTCAGGACAAAGCTGAGCACCTTCTCACTGGGGCCGGCCAGCAGCCGCAGCCGCAGGGGCTGCTCCTCATCAGCGAGCTTCCTCAGGTACACTGCAACAGCAGTCACACATTAACATGGGAGATACCACTATGAGGACATCAGCACCATGGGGACATAGCTGCAGTGGGCGACACTGCTCCTATGTGGATGCTGCTCTCATGAGGATGCCACTATGGGGACATTCCACCATGGGGAACACTGCTGTCACAGGAGACATCTCAGCCATGGGGGGCACTACTCCCACAGCCACTAGGAACACCACCATCCAAGGGGCTTACCACCATAACAGGGATGTTGCCACCACAAGGATGCTGCTGTTTAGTGAAAACTGCCAGTATAGGGACACCACTGCCAGGGAGGACATTACTGTCATGGGGTACACCACTGACACAAGAATGCTGTCACCAGGGGAACACTGCCACCATGAGGACACCATCACCATGGGCAACACTACTGCCACAAAGGTGCTGCCACTACAGGGAAGCTGCCACCATGGGGACACCACCACCCAAGAGAAGCTGACATTACAGAAACATCACTGCCAGGGAGGACACCACCACCATGGGGGACACCACTTCAATGGGATATTGTCACCATGGGCCCTCCACTGCCCAGGGGAAATTGCGACTATGGGAACGTGGCCACCAATATGGGAACAGGGTTGTCCCAAGGCACTACCTTGCTCATCTTTCTCGGACCTCTCAAAGAGAGCAAACTTGCGGGGGTTGTCCACAACAGTGAACTTGCGGAGGAGAGCATCAATGACCTCGCTGGCACGGGTGTGCGAGAAGATGTGCAAGTGCTTGACGGTCCCCTTGGGTAGGTAGAAAGATGTGCGTCGTTTCACCCCCTGGGTGCGTGGCCCTGGCCGCCCTGCCTGTACGGAGGGGATCCGCTTGGTGGCTGGCACAGAGACAGGGCGCACCAGCTTCAGATGCACCTTGATGAAGCCGGTGTAGGAGCCATCCTTGTTCTGAGAGACACCAATGGAGGGATGAGTGGGACCAGGGCAGGGCACCATGACCCTCCCTGGCCCTGCACCGGCCCCATACCAGGCTCATGAATAGGTTGCTATTGATCTGGCTGTTGTACTCCTTGATCCGCTGCTCCACCTGCGCCTGGTCCAGCTCTGTCTTCTCCCACTCACTGGGCTCATCCTGCGTGACAGCAGCTGGGCTGAATGGTACAGCAGCCAGAGGAAACACTCTGCCTGCCCCGGCATCCTGCCACCCCCCAGCCTGCCCCAGAACACCGTCTGACACACACACACGGGTGGGCGGTTGCATGGGGTTGCATCAGCTGGGCTGGCGCTGAGCTGGGCTGTGCTCTGGAAGCATGGCTGAGCTCACTACAGCCTCAGCCCTGCTCCGGGAACACCAGCACTGGCCACTCCCCCAGCCCTCATCCCTGGGGCTGCAGGAATGGGTGAACTCACTGCAAGGACACCCTGGGGCCAGGCGTCCCCTCCTGGCACCCCAGATCAGAGAGATGTCCCCAAGGCAGGGTGATGGCAGCCACCAGCCTGGCACCAGGGTGTCAGGGCAGGCCGGGTGCCTACAGGGATGCCATGAGATCAAGGCAGGAGGGCTCAGGGTGCAGCCTGCTTATGCTGCTGGCACTCCACTTCAAAGTGCTGGTCCCACACAGAGGGGACCCAGAAGTCCTGGCTTAGCATCCCTGTCACTGGCACCCACTAATGAGTATTTACATGGGGTAGCAGAGCTGCTGCATGTGTCCTCATGGTGCCATGGGGCTTGGGAGCACCCAGAACTCCCAGACCAGTAGCCACTCCATAATGTGTGGGCACTACCAGACCCTGATTGGATCCCCAAGGAATGGGGACAACTGTGATGTTGCCTAGGTTGGGAATAGCCCCACACCCCCAAGCACTGTCCCTCCAGCAGCAGTTCCACCTCTGTGAGTCCAAGGGGTGGCCGTGCCAGGCAGCAAAGCCCTGCTCACCCCACTGTACCAGTGTTAAATCCAACCAGAGAGGGATACCCTGCCCCACGGTACGGCTGTGCTCACCCCCACACTTGCCCCATAGCAAGGCTACGCTTAGCCCCACGCTCATACTACAGCAAGGTCATGCTCAGCCCCAGTGTGGCCCCACAGCGGGACCCTGCTAACTGCCCGCACCCCGTTTTCCCCACGGCAAAGTGACAACTGGTCTCGCACCCAGCCCCGAGGCGGGTGCGTCTCCCCGGCTGACGTCACCCCGTCCCCCCCATTACGTCACGGCCGGCGGCCCGGGACAGACCTGTCGGCGGCGCGGGCGGCGGCCGAGGGACGTGCGGGCGGTGTAGAAAAGCTCGGGCTCGGAGTCGGAGTCCTCCTGGCTGCAGTAGCCGCTGCTGGCCGTGCTGCCCCCCGTGCCGCCCTGCCGCAGAGCCAGCGCCGCCGCCCCACAGCTCCCGGCCCCGCCGCCCTTCGGCCCGGCCTCGGGAGCGGGCACGGCGGTGGCCACGGCCCGCCCCGCCCGCCCCACGGCCCCTCGGGCACACGGGCACACCCGGCCCCGCGCCAGCCCGGCCGGCCCCCGATATGGGGCTCGGCTCAGCCCGCTCCCGGATCGGCTCAGCGCAGTCCCAGTCCCTATCCTGGCTCGGCTCAGCGCGGTCCTTGTCCCGACTCGGCTCAGCCCACTCTCAGTCTCTATCCTGGCTCGGCTCAGCACGGTCCTTGTCCCGGCGGCTCTGTCTGGTCTCTATTGCCGTCCGGTCCCGGTTCAGCTTAGCCCGGTCCCTATCGTAGTCCTTGTCCCGATCCCGGCTCGGTTCCGCCCAGTCCCTCTTACTGTCCTGCCCCGATCCCGGCTCAGCGCGGCTCCCACTCCCGCTCCCAGCCCAGTCCGGCCCCGCCCCGGCTGAGGGGCTGACGCGGGCTGGGGGAGGCGCAGGACGGCCCCGCTTCCGGCGGTGATTTCATCCGCGCCCGAAGTCTCCCGCCCGGACCCGCCTGAGCCTCGGCAAGGCCTGGAGAGCACAGCACGGCATGGCTCAGCGTGGTGCGGGACAGCATAGCATGGGCATGGCATGGCATGGCATGACACAGCCCAGTATGCTTCAGTACGGCCTGGCACGGCATAGTTCAGCACAGTCTGGTATGGCACAGGACAGCAAAGCCTTACATGGCAAGGTGCAGCCCAGCACGGCATAGCTTGGTGTGGCACAGCATTTCGCAGCCCAGCATGGGTCAGCACAGCCTGGCAGGGCATAACACAGCAAAACCCAGCATGCCACAGACTGGCATGGTACAGCAAAGTCCATAATGGCTTGGTACAGACTGGCATGGCACAGTGAAGACCAGTCTGGCATGGCACAGCCTCAAATGGCTCAGCACGGTTTGCAACAGCCCAGCACAGCATGGGTTGGCACAGTGTGGCACAGCCCGGCACATGGTCCCACATGGTACAGCACAGAATAGCTGCCTCCCATACACGCACACACCCCCTCCTCACAGACACGAGCCAGGCCCTACCACATTGGTGTCCTTCTCCAGCGCCTGCTCAGTGCCATCATCCTCATCACCAGTGCCCGGAGGGCCACTGCAGTCCAGTCGCACCAAGGCCCGGCACCGATAATGGCAGGTGAAGCTGCAGTCTGGGGACAGGGATATGACCGGTGTCACCACCAGGACCCTGGGTGTCAGGGTCAGTGGCTGTGCTGGGGAGGGTACTGGTGGGGCAAGGGTTAGTGCGTTGGTGCCAGTACGGGTGCCTGGTTCTGGCTGCCTGCCCACGCTGTGACAGTGCCATGGGGCCAGGCAAACAGCATCTCTGTGGGACATAGTGCTGTGGCAAGCTGATGGCTGGTATGCAGTGCCCATATTCTCCAGCTGGGATGCCCAGTACGGGTATGCCCAGTGGCCAGAGTGCCACTGGGCCTAGTGCTGGGATGCCTAGTGCTGGGATGCCTGCTGCAGATACCCAGCACAGGAACATGCGGTGCTTGGTTGAGTTATTCACTGTGGGTCTGCCCAGTGCCCTGGCTTCTGCTGCCTAATGGCAGTGCCTAATGCCCAGAGGCACTGTGTCTGGTGCAAGTGCCTGGTCCAGGGATGCCGAGAACTCATCTGGGATGCTCGGTTCCAGGATGCTTAATGCCCAGTGCCCAGTCAGGATAACTGATACCAAGATGCTCATGCCCAGAGCGCATGCCCAGTACTAGGATGCTCAGCGCCTGGTTTGTGTGCCTGGTGCTAGGACACATGGTACTTGGTGCAGGTGCCCAGTACCAGGATATCCGTGCCCAGTGGTGGGACGCAGTGCCTAGTGGGGATGCCCATTACCAGGATGCCTGGTTCCCAGTGAGTGTGCCCAGTGGTAGGATGCTTGGTGGGGATGCCCGATGGTGGTGGGGTTGCCCAGCGGCAGTATGCCCAGTAGGGGATGCCCAGTGCCTGGTGGTAGGGGTGCCAGATTGGGGGATGCTCTGCGCGCCGTGGGGGTGCCTGTTGGAGGGGGCCCGGGGCGCGGTACTCACGGCAGCACTGGAGGCTCTTCCTGCCGCCGCCCCAGATGAAGTCTCCGCAGAGGTCGCACCAGGTGTGGAGCCCGCGGTGGCGGGGCTCGAAGCGGTGCCCAGCGCCCGGTGCTGCCGTGAGCCGCGGGTCGAGATGCGCTCCGGAGCCGAGACCGGGGCCGGGCCGGCGGGCCGGACTGATGCGCAACGCGTTGGTCCGTTCCAGGCGTCCCCGGCCTGGCCGCGGCTCCGGGTGCAAATCCCGCAGCTCGATGAGCTCCATGGCCCGTTGACCGCAGGCGTGACGGCGGAGTACGGGGGGAGGGCCGGCACCAGCGATGGGGGCCGGGGCGGGACTGCGAGGGGCCGCCCTGTCCGGGCTCAGCGAGGGAAACTGAGGCAGGAGTGGACACAGAACCGAGCAGAGCCTCGGGGTCCTGGCCGTCACCCCCGCTCCCAGAGAGCCCGTCGGGGAGGGCTGGAGGCGAGGATGAGGCTCCAGGAGAAGGGGTGGCCGTCTCTGGCAGGCCCCCTCACTTCTCCCGGGATCGGGGCAAGCGGCGCTCCGCGCCTCACTTCGCCGCTGAAGGGTGCTGGGGAACAGCAGCCAAAGCTTTCCCCGGGAGCTTCCGCGCTCGGTCAGCTGTAGCTTCGGCGGAACAGCCTAGGCTTGGAGTGAACTCGGCTGCTCGGCCGTCCCGAGCTGGTTTCCTGCCCGTTGTCGTGGCTCCTGCAGCAGCAGCGCTGCTGCAAAGCCTGTTTTGAGGGTGTGGGGTGAGGGGTGTGGGGCGTGCCTCGGGCACCCCATCGGAACCGGAGATGGACGGCGGTGCCAGCACCGTAACTATCCCCAGCCGTGCTTAGACCAAGGCTACAGCCCTCTGGCAGTGGCTGCAGCTGGGAGAGTTGGGGATTCACCTAAGGCAGAGCGAGCAGTAAATCTGTAGAGCTGCTGGTGGGCAGTGGCCCAAGTTCTGGGTGTGAATGTTACATGAACTGAGATGGATGGAGAAGTGATCCCTGTGAGGTGGCAGATGACAAACACCCCAAAAACTCCTCTGTGCTCTCAGTGCAAGGTGCTCGTGCTAACCACATCCTCCACCTCCCCTTGCTGCCCTAATGACGGCAGCAAAAAAGGTAAGAGGTTGCATGGATGCCTTTGAGCCCCTTTCCCTGTGCCCAGGCTCACACACCTCGGCCACTGAGGGCTTAGCCCTTCTGGAAGTAGCAACCTTTTCTCGGCTTCCCTGGGCTTTCTGTTGTTGCAGAGGACACATCCCTCTCTCTCGGGGCAAAGGGGAGGAGGAAGTGGTTTAACAATTTCAGCTAAGAAAAAATAAAAAGAAGGAGCCAAGCAGCAGTAAGGTGCATAAGGAGGTCTATTAGAGAAGGCTGCATGGTGGGGTGGTGTGAGAGGCTGAGACCAGCCAGCGTTGCCCGGGGCTGAGGTCAAGCAGAGGGGACTTTTTTGGCTTCTCCTTTCCAGTTACTGGGCTGTAAGGAGGGGTTACCTCTGCTTTGCTGAGCCATGGGGCAGATGCCAGTCCCTGCTTCTCTTACAGGCCATCCACACTCTTCAGTGCCCCAGCCATCAGGTTGCAGGCAGCCTTGTGCTTCTCCCAGTGCTGGACCTGGCATGCCCTGTGGAGGGGAAGGTTGATATTCAGGGGCTCTGCCACAAAGCAGGGGACCTGGAGCCTGAGCAGGCACACAGTGGGGCCATGTCCATTATCAGGAACAAAGTAGTGTCAAGGACAAACCCCAGCACCACATTCCTCCAGGCACTGGCATGGATGAGCATTAGCCCAACAGGGAGGTCAATGTGGCCCCCAGTTCCGGAGGCTAAGACGGTTTAACGACAGACCTTGCCAGATGGTTCAGGACCAGAGAAGATTTAATTTATCCCAGCTGCCACATCCCTGCCTGTCACCCACACCCACAGAGCCATGGGCGCTTTCCTTCCCACTAAGGTACAGGGGAGAGAAACTGTCACCACAGGAACCTGCCTGTTTCTGCTGGCGGGGTGGGCACAGGCAGCTCAGCACCTTGCAGTAACAACATAGCACTCACCAGTACCCTCTCCACCAGTGTCCCAGCACATTATCCTCACCACAAGATTTGGACCAGTATGTGACAAGCAGAAAGCCAATGATGCTAATCGGAGGTGGGATCTGTGGCTTCCCTTGATTCTCTCCTGCATCCTCTAGTGAGGCCTGTGGTGCTTTGGGGAACAGGGATCATTGTGGGGGCAGTGGCTGAAGGGGACACAGGAGTGGCAGGGCTTCCTTACCGTGTGCAGTACCATTCATTCCGGCAGCGAGAGCACCGCTTGGCTGCCTCTGCACCACACACCCTGCAATGGGGCTTGTCAGGGGCCAGAGCCTCCATCATGTCCAGGCTGTAGAGCTGTGTCCACCTGTGGAAGGCAGACAGGATGAGGGTGCTCACAGGGAACGGCAAACAAGCAGCATGCTGTCTGTGCTGCACCCTGCCACCAAGGGGACATCTCAGCCAGTACCACAGAGCCTTCTGTCTTCCCAGTGCTGAGCTCCAGCCCATGCTAATAGGAATACTGGCTCCACTGTGCACCCCCTGTGCATGTGCCAGGGCCTCACCTGTATGCATGGATCTTCAGCTCCTCCTCAGTGGGGCTGAAGACACACTTCACCTGGTGCCTGGCAATGGCCTCCCACTTCCCCTTGTTTTTCTTGATGATGTGGTCCCAGATGACAGGAACCTGGTGGGAGGAAGGAGTGCTTGGAGCTGAATCAAATGTACTGTAGTATAGGGAAATGGGGGAGAGCAATGGGAGAGTGGTGGGAGAGAGGGCAAGCAGAAGCAGCATGTGCAGAGATGCCAGGACCAAGGGTGTGCTTTTGGGTACACAGAGGGGATGAATACACTTGCCAAGTGTTCAGCTGAAACAAGGCAAAATCTTGGGGGTCTGGTTGGGAGGCAGAACTCATCGCTGAGGCTTGGGGTTTCATTTTGGTGACAGAGGGATCTCAGCATCCTGTGTGCCAGCAGTGGCATGAACCCTGTGCTCTGAGACAACTTTTCCACTCGTCACTTCCCCAAAGATGAGTATGGGGAAGGGCTGGCCAGCACAAAAGGGAAAGCACCAGCCGAGAGCAGCGTGGAGAGTTCAGGCTCTGGAGGGGACCATGCTGCTTCAAACAGTGTTGCCTTCTCCAGCAGAGTAAAAATAGCTGTGCCTGGAAGGGGAGGAGGCTGCTCTGGGAGCAGCCGAATGGAAAAAGGCCTTTTCAAATCTTGGGCTGGTGACAGGCTGTGAGTTCGGTGCTTTCTGGGCAGAGGAGGGAGCCCATGTGTTTGCTTCCATCTGTCTTTCCCTGTCCACACGTCAGACTCAGTCCCAGCCCTTGGAGAAGGCAACAAGAGCACTGGCACAAAAGCAGAGTTGCAGATGAGGGGAGCAGCCTGAGTGAGGGCTAGACAAGGTCCCCAGGGTGGCAGCTACCTGTCTCTACCTTGTTGACATGCTGACAGTTGATGCACATGGAGCAGATCCAAAACAACATCCACACTGCTGCCAACCCCAGCCCCAAACACTTGTCTTGCTGGGCTGCAGCCTTCCCCAGTCCTAGCTCCTGGCATGGGCCATGACTCTGGCTCAGCCACAGCCAGCTCTGGCAAGGGCACATCACCCTTCTCCCAGACTTTGTAGCTAGCCACGTTGGAAGCAACATGCTCCCCATTCACACGGCCCAAGCAGCCACTGCTCAACCTACTCATCTTCAGAAAGTAGTGTGGGAGCCTCCATCAGTGGGGAAGAGCCTCTGCTCTCTCAGCTTTTCTCAGCTGCCTCTTTGCAGATCTGCCCCAACACACGGTTTCCCCCCTCAGCTCATGAGAAGGCAGTAGAAGCACTTTTCTGCAGAGATTAGCACTGCATGGATTAAAACCCTGAGAGCCTCACACTGTTTGAAGACCCTCAGGGCCCAACTCATAAGCTCCAGACATAAGCTGGGACCAGTTTGACTGCAGCCTCTGTCACCAGACTCTGGTATCCCTCCATACACAGTGTGCCAGGGCTGTAAAAAGGGGCTCTTCCCTGGTAAGTCCGGAATTCAGCACAATAGGTACAAACTGGAACACAGGAGGTTCCGTCTCAACATGAGGAGAAACTTCTGGTGAGGGTGACAGAGCACTGGAGCAGGCTGCCCAGAGGGGTTGTGGAGTCTCCTTCTCTTGAGACTTTCAAAACCCATCTGGATGCACTGCTGTGTGACCTGCCCTAGGTGATCCTGCTTTGGCAGGGGGGTTGGACTGGATGATCTCTAGAGGTCCCCTCCAACCCCTAACATTCTGTGACTCTGTGAAAAAAACTCATAAAAATTAAACAAAGAGCTGGGGTTGCCTATGCCCCATGCAGCCACTATCCCAGTGACTCAGTCTAGTATGGAGAGCTGTGCATATTGCAGCACTGATGCCTTTAGATGCAACTGCTTGACCACTGAGGATAAGGCTCCCATGTCATACATGCACAACTTTGCTGGCAATAAGGGTGTGTCTGTGAAATGGGTGCTTGGCTGCTTTGCCAGGGCATCATCTCTCCTGAGCTGAGCTGGGTGGGAGGAAAAGGGGATAGAGAGCTATCAGGCTTAAAGCAGAGTGTCTGGAGAGGTGAAGGAAGAGCCACAGGATACCTGCTCGAGGACAAGATCCTTTTTGGGGGGAGCTGGCTCTGTCACTGCAAGGTGGCTCAGAAATCTCTGCATCTCCACCAAGTTGGGCAGCTGGTCAATGAGGACATCTGTCAGGAATGCACGGAGCTGTGGGCATGAAGGGGAGGAGTGACTAGAGAGAGATCATGACCAGGGAGCCAGAGCAAGGGAAGCAGCACCACAAGAGCAGGCGTATGTGGGGCTTTGGCAGAGCAACCCATGAGGGTCCCATGAGGTAGACTGGCAAGTACAAGCTTTGTTCCTGGTGACAGGTCTGTCACCATGCCAGCTCTTGCACCACTGACTCCTAGGAGCCCATAGTGAGAATGAGGAGAGGTGACTGGAGGTGCCTAGTGCTGGCAAGGTCCTGCTTTGTTCTGTAGAACCCACGGCCTTCATAGTGTAGGAGCCTACCTTGAGGAGCTGGCTCTTGTTGAAGCCATTAAAGTGGTATTTGCGCTGGCATTCAGGGCTGAGCAGGAGGTTGAGGAGGGCAAGCCACACCTGCCCATCAAGTTTGGTCAATTTCACCTGGTCTTCAGGGGGCACCAGGTGCCATATGCCTTTCTCAAACTTCTTGAATTTGCCTGAGGGACAGAAGAACATACAACTCCAGGGAGAGAGAGTGCTGCCTGAGGGAAGACAGCTCAAAGTGGGGATGCTGGCCATACCCACTGCCTCATTTCACCACACAAAAGCCACACTGCTTCTGCCCAACTCAGTTTCCCCACCCCTTTGCTCAGCAGAGCAGTGTACTTGGTATTGAGACAATATATTAGAGAGTATAAAGCTCATGTATTAAAACAGGGCCTTGGAGGGAAGTGAAAGATCCATGAGATACCTCACTCTGTACTTGGTAAGGAGTGCAGAGCATGGGTAGAGGGTTGGGGAGTCCATGCTGCAAGAACAGAGTGGCTGGAGAGGCATGTTTTAGGCTACCAGCACTGCCAATACCCACTCTTCTGGAGTTTCTTCTACCAGTGAAAACCAAAAGTAGACAAAACAAGCTCTAGGAGCTACTGTGCTGCCCTTCTGGATGGAGAAGGATGTAACTCTGAATCTGCACAGCCTGGAAATGCCTTTGCACTCATGTTTCTTTCCAGTCTCTCCCTCAGGACCCTGGATCAAAGCTCTCTCTTGACACTGCAAGTGCACAGGCAGAGAGAAGGGAAGTGTTTCCTGGCCAGCAGGAGGAAAGCTTCCCCATCCCGCTGGGCTCCTCTCTTCAGGCGCAGAGCCACGTGCTTCCCAGCATCTCTTCCTCCCCTGCCTATGCCGTGACCCTCCTGGTGCGGGGCTGGGGAGAGGTGTGCAAGTTCCCACGCCCCAAGCTGTGCCCCACCACTGCTCAGAGGCAGGCAGGGATGAAGTGGAGGCTTGCAGTGGGGCATGCCTGACCGCGGAGCTGTGGGAGGCAGAGCCGATGGCCTATGAACGCAAGCTCATCAGAGGCCTTTGGTAAGAGCAAGCTCAATGATCAGTAACTGCAGGGACATCAGCTTGTTGCCTGGCAGAGCATATGTCTGACTCTAACTTTTCATGTTGTCCCAGAAAGGAGCAGAAGGGCTAAGACTGGCCCTCTGGTCTTTCTGTGTCTGTAATAAGACTTTTCAGAGGAGAAGGTGGGACTGGCAGATGTGCTCTGCTCCTTTCCTGGCCATGATCAAGCCTGGAGGTGACAATGCCCTGTGCAAAGATCAGCTTTATGGAGCACTGCTGGATCCCCAGACCAGCTGTGCTGCAGCTGCTTTCCAGATGAACAGCTTCAGGCAGAGAGGACTAGTGAGGAGCAGGATCCGGAGAGGAAGGTGGAGGGGGAGTAGCTTTCTCCAAGGGCTCCCACAGCAGACTTATCAGTGCAGGCACGTCCCAGCACTGCTAAGGTGCCCCAGGACACAATCCATACCTGCTTCCCAGCAGCTCCAGGGGCAATGCTCCACCAGCTCAACAAGGAGGCAGGGTAGATTGTGGGTGTTCAGCATCTGTGTCAGCACACTCAGGGGCAGGCTGGAGGTATGACAGAAAGGGTGAAACAGTGCTCACAAATGCCAGAACAGATATAAATGCTCTTTGAGGCAACTGGGAGACGCAGGAGAAAAAACAACGATCTGGATTCCCTAAAGTACCACAGAGAAGGAAGGAGTGCTGCTGTGTTTGCCTTCTGGGGCACAGTGCTGCTGCCACCACAGATACAGCTAGCTGCTGAAAGGGCACCCACTGCAAGCCCACAGGGATCTCAACTGGGGAGCTTGGGCTGTATCCACTGCTGCTCCTGGACACCTACCTCTCCACCTGATCAGTGATGAACCGCAGCACAGACAGAGCTTTCAGGGAAATCTCAAACTCCATCACCTCCGCCTGCTTTTGCAGCTCCTGTAGAGGAAAAAAGCACAGCCTCAGGATTCTAGGGCCCATTTCCCAGGAGTTACAAGGAGACAAGCTGTTGGCTGCACATCGGTAACCACAGACTGGGGAGGAAACCAGAGCCCTGCAAAACAAACTGTTTCTCATCTTGACTGTGCCAGTGCTGCCTGCTTGCCGGGGCAGCAATAGAAGTGCTTGCAGCCTGCTGTTCCTTCATCCCTCATCTCCCTACCCCAACAGGTCACAGGGTGGCTACCAACAGCAGCACCCCTGCATGGAGACACTCTGCGAGAGAGGCCATTCCCAGGCTATCTGGGAATTTCTCTCCTTTTCTGGGATAATCTTGTAGCCCACGGCCCCTGCAGAGACCTGCAAAGTTGAAGAAAAGAGGAGTTGCATGATCAGCAGAAGAACTACAGGAGGAGGAGAAGGAGGGGGAAACTTGGCCCCTGCACAGGGGTAATCCTACATCCTCTCCCCTCCTCTCCCCTCCAGCTTGTGTACAGCCAGTTAGGATATTTGCCTGTGCTTATCCTAGCACACAGCTACACCATGATTTCCAGCCACCTGGCTTCCTTCCCCTCCCAG
Source organism: Ramphastos sulfuratus (assembly GCA_013399055.1). Taxonomy (NCBI): domain Eukaryota; kingdom Metazoa; phylum Chordata; class Aves; order Piciformes; family Ramphastidae; genus Ramphastos; species Ramphastos sulfuratus. The sequence goes on from WBNM01038664.1 coordinate 27,313, forward strand.
GCAGCATGGACACCTCATTCACACCCCATGTGCTCATGCTAACAACCTGAACACCTTCTGACTCAGTCTGTCTCAAGACCATCAGGATGATTAGGCTGAGAGGTGCCGAGTCCTTCTCCCTGGCCCTCTCTCCCTTCTCCTCTCTAGTTCCAGATGCTCAGCAGTTCACATCTCACATCTTTGTGTGCAGAGCACTGACCTCAGCAGCTCATATTTCTCTAAAGTGCTGCTGCAACAGTTCCCTTCCAAATTCCTGTGGTAAGAAACCCTGCACTCCCCGTACTGGTGCCCCACAAGCTACTAAGAAAACCTTATGAGCTCTTCCCCTCAATCTCCCACTCCAAACTCCCTCAGTAAGGCTGTTTTCCACAGCTCCTCCTGGTACCCAAACTTCATCTCTGCTACCTCCAGGCAGGGACCATCTTTTCCCTGTGCTTCTAGGGGACTGAAGAACAGGTCCTGCTCCAGGGGTTACCACCATACACAGTCACAAAGGACAATAGGTTCCACAACACAGGAGAGAGCAGGAACAGCTTTTTCATAGGAGGTCATTGTATGCAGAGTCAGGAGGAGTTGAAATGAATCAGAGGAAACCAGGCTCCTTGGCTGGTGAGCACTTTTTAGAACTCAGTTGGCTAGAAAAGTAGGTTTTTTTTCACTTGAGCCATTTCAAATCACTAACAGAGACATCCCTTCCCCTCCCCAGCCGGGAAAACATTTCCTGGAAAACATCCCTATTATGCTCTCCACTTCCTTCCCTTTTCTGGAAGACCAGAGCCACATGCTTAGGCAACTAGCCAAAGGATGGAGGCGATTCAGAGAAGTGAGGCCAAGCTTGCAAGCTATCATTTTAACCCTGTTTCTAGATGTGCACACTTTAAAACTCAAGGTGCTGGGAAGCACCAGAAGCAAAGAGAGGTCCCACACTGGGAAGGTGTGCACAGCAGTCTGGTAACACCTGACCGGGATCAGCTCCAGGCTCACTCCTGGCCCAGCCAGTACAGAGAGAAGGCATTTCTCAGATTGATGAGGAAGTTGGAAGGACACACAAGGACAATTTCTGGTTGTGTTGGACACTGATTTAGGGAAGGATCCCCCTTCAACGCTAACTCCAGCTCGTTCCAGTAGCAGCCTGGACTAAGGTGGTTTCACAAATTCCAGGGAGACATACCCACACAGTTTTCAAGAGCAACAGCAAATGGCCAAAACCTCTGTACTAAATATTTTGCCTGACTGTGCAGCATCCCCCCAAAGAGCTCAGACCATGTCCTGCAGGAAGCCTTAAAGTGGCACTGTCACAAGAGAGGATGGAAGCCCAGCTGTAGGATGGCAGGAGCTGGGCACAGCCTCCAGCCCAGCTGGGCTGCTGGCATGGACAAGCACCAGTGTCAAACACTCTCCAGGATGGGTGGAAGATGCTAGGGATGCACCCAAGGGGTTTCTCCAGGGGAAGGCCCCTCTGTGTCTCTTTAGGCTGCCTACATCCACATCCCCAATGAGCTATAGGAGTTGCTCCTCACCTGCATGGATGAGAGGCTGGCTGGATCCTCAGGATGAAGCTCCACTGGGGTCACTGTCCGTCTGTTGGTGCTCTGAGCTGCGAGCAAAGTCAATTTTCGATGGCAATAATCAATTAAATCCAGAATGCTGTCCTCTGCTGACTCACAGACCTCCTTCACAACAAAAAAAAATGTTTTACAGAGGGCCAGTTCCCACAGCTGTGCTCTCCACTCCCACCTGAGGGCTTTTCAAGACTGAATAAAGCCTCTCACCTTGTGAAAAAAGACTGTCTCCAAGAGGTTAATGATGGAGGCTTCATGGTGCAGCTGTGGGGGGGAAAGTGGCAAGAAACAGGTTACAGAGAAGCCACCAGCACTGAGGACACAGGCAAAAGGACAGAGAAAAGGGCTCTTCTAGGAAGGTCTTTATGTAGTGGTAGCCAGATGCAAGTCAAAGAGCCAAACACAAGTGCTGAAATCTTTGTAACAGCTCTGGTTCATGCAGTTCAGGTTAGTGTTTATGTTAATGTGCCTATGACACTGTCCCCAGCAGGCAGAGCTCCTCAGGGCTCTGTCTCAGCAGTACGGTACAGTACGACCATAGCATTGGGTGAGCTGCATCCCCTGGCACCATCAAGAAGTCACTGCCCCAGACAGGACAGTACCCTGCATGGCTGGTCTGCCCCTCAGCCTCCTAGGATAGCCTTGTTCACGGACTGGGAACCAGGCAATAACTACCTCATGGCAGTGCTGCAGACAAATGGCTGTCCTTGCCCCAGCAATGTGTTACCTTGGACGGAAAAGAGGATGAAATTTTCAAGCCTGGGCAGATGTCCCTTAGGTTAAGGGCTGCATTCCTTTGCAGAGAAGCCCATCTCCTGAGATTGCTCCCATGCCAAGAATGGTCCAAGGGACCACTGCTCCCAGAAGCTTGGTAAGGAAAAGCTACATTTTTATTAACCCAAAGGCACATAACCTTGGAGACCTCTCAGATTAAAGATAACAAGCAGTGCTGGGGGGTGGGGGCAAACATCCCAAGGCTGTTGCTGCTCTGTAGTCAGGGTACCATGATTCACCATGAGCTACAAGCCAAGACTAGAGCCATCTCCAGGAGAGGCTTTTGCTGCATCGAGCTGCTCCCACAAGCCCCTTCACAGAGCTGAGCTTCCCCTGGGAGTGGGTTCCTGTCCCTCCCAGGGGCAAAGACATCAGCTTGTTGCTCGCAGCTCTAGGAAACCAAGTGCTTCATACTGCCTACCGCAGCTGCTCCACCCAGGAGCTGTAAAACCACAGTTCTGAGATCTTCAGGGCGAGATTTACTTCTAGGCATAGTGGTGCCCACACTTTCCAGGCCTGTGCCCAGTGCCCCCTCTACTCACCACCACATAGATGGGGAAGGTGCTTCTTGGCTTGAAGTCCTCCAGCTGGCACAGCACAGGAAAGATCTTGTGCTTCCAGATCTCCACAGAGATCAACTCCCCAATGAGAACAGGAATCTAGACAGGGATGGGGGAAGTGAAGCCTTTGAGACCAGTGCTGTGGGGGGAATCGGTTTTATTGCAAACACTCAGTCACACAGACTTTGAAATCATTCCACAGAGGAGGGTAGCTTTGGCTTTATATTCACCCAGCTCAGAAACCAGCAACTCTTCACCAACAGATCAGCAGCCAGAGAATGCTCCTGGGGTTGCAAAGGAGCAAGATGACCCTGAGGAGCTAGGCAGGTCCAGGGCATCACACATTGTGGTGTGACTCAGCACACTGTGGGGCTGGGATACCCCAGGTATAGGGCAGAGATCCACAACCAGAGGGGCAGATGCATAAAACAGACCAAAACAACCTCGAAGAGAGGAACCACAGACCAGCAAGTATAAATATCACACTTGACCTTTAATTTAAAAAATCCAAACCAACCCCCAAATCTAACAAACCCTCAAACATCTTTGCCAGATACAATGGATTCTTCACCATTTAATTCCAAAATGGCACACTGTCCATGAGACAACCCCAACTCAAGCCTAAAGGCCTGCCATGAGGGAGGCTCACCTTGGTGTAGGTGACCAGCAACTCGGTGAGGAGCTGCTCCTGACCCGTGGAGGCACTCAGAATGGCGTGCATGTTGAGCTTCTCCACGTACTCATGCTGCCGAAGCCACCTGCAGGGCAGCCAGCAAGGACATCAGTGCCAGACACCTCTGATCAATGGCTGTGGGGCTCCACTGTGCTCCTGAAGAGGGTCCCTCACACAAGGAAACCTGGTCCCAGCACCTCCACCCTAGGAAATCCCCAAACCCCACACCATCTGCTGAGCCTGTGCTCCCCGGGGTTGCAGCTCCACCTATGGCAGTCCCAATCCCACTGTCCTCCTGCCTGGCCCTAGCAACACTCATCGTGAGACACCTCGAAACTGGGAGTCCTCCTCTCCATAACCACTAGCCCCACAGGTCTAAAGAGACCTCACATGTGGGACCCTTCTTTCTCTCTCTCATTCTGTTCTTTCAAGAAGACTGCAGGATTGGGGCCCCTTCTCTACCTGACCCTGACTCTCTGGGTCCATCTCTCAGCACCAGACCTTCTGGGAACCCCTCCTTATCACCATTCAAGCCCTTCGAGGAGGCCCCATCCAGGATCCCCACAGCCCCAACGGGGACACTGCAACTTTATAACCCCTTTTTTTGTGCTCCCCCCTTTCCCAGACCCTCCGGGGCCACCCCAGAGCGGGGCCCTCCCCCTGCAGACCCCGTTCCCAGCACAGGCGTTCCCCCGCACCCCTGCCCGCCGGCATCCCGCAGCTCGGTGGCCTGCAGCGCCCGCACCAGCGCCTCGACCTCGGCGGGCGACAGCGGCGACGGAGCGACAGCGGCCATGGCGGCGGCGACGTCGCTATAGCAACGGCAGGGTGACTCTTCCGCCCCCGGCCGGCACGGAGGAGCCTATGCCGCCCTCTGGAGGAGCGGAGGAGCGACTGCGGTCGGCGGGGTGCAACAGAGACAGACACGGGGCAACGCATTGGGGGAGACACGGGCCCCGGTGCTGCCATCCCCGCCGTCACTTCCAGCACACGATGATGTTGGGGTCATTCTCCAGGCGCTCATCCAGCTCCTTGTAACTCATGCCTGGGAGGAGATGGTAGTGGGGTTAGTAGGGTGCCTGGCAATGGTGTTGGGGGCTGGCTGGGCATCTCAACCTCTTCCCCTGGGAGGCAGGGGCTTTACAGCACAGCTCACCACAGAACCTAGCCCATGGTCCTGTCTCCCTGCAGTATAATGGCTTCCCCAGGGGTGAGGGAGAGGCTGAAACCAGTGCACAGCCACAACCTTCCCCCATCCCCCAGACCTGCGAGCAGGAGCCTAGACCCTCACCGGTCTTGCAGCAGATCTCATCGTAGCTGTGGCAGCCTGTGTACAGTCGGGCTGGGTGACTTCGCTCATCCCGGGCAACCTTGACAGGATACTTCTGGAGCCGCCGGATAAGGCCCTTCATCAAACCAAACTGGATAAGCCTCCTGGGAACAAGATGGGAAGAGACTGTGACCACAGTGCTGAGATGCCAAATACACCAGCTCCTCTCATTTATTCTGGTTCCACCATGGCACACCATTGTGGGGAAAGGGATTGTCACAAGCCTTCACCTTTCATTGTCCCAACCTCATTTGTCTCTACTAATCAATCTGCCTTCCTAATCCAGTGCTCCCAAGGCTCCCATCTCCTGCTTACGCATTTCAACAGGAGTCAACATCCCTGGAGGTATTGAAAAGACATACAGATGTGGCACTTGGGCACGTGGTTTAGTGGTGGACTTGGCAGTGCTGCATTAACAGTTGGACTTGATGACTTTAAAGGTCTTTTCCAACCTAAATCATTTTATGATTCTGTTTCCCCATTTACAGATTCAGGAGTGGGGTACTCCCTTCCCTCCCCAGCTTGTCCTACCACCCCTGGTTTCACTATAATCCTCAGGGACTGAGCAGGAGCATGCTGGCTCTGACCTCTCATCCACCCTCTGGAGCTGCAGGGTGTATCGGGAGATGAGGTCTCGCACTGTTGTGCCAGGGCTCAGCCCACAGTACAGCTGGAAGATGTCCCGAAGGCTGGCTCGCTTGTGCCCTGCAGGGACAAGTCATCAGTCAGCTACCCTCTCCCCCTGCCTCCACCGGCAGCTCAGCATGGTGCCATCATACCTTGTTTGGTGACATAAGACAGACACTCTTCCTGGAGACACTTGTCATCCACCAGGTCCTGCACCTTTGGTGTGGTGCAGTATACGTTGGAATACTGGAGAACAAGGGGAAACCAGGTCTGCTCAGACATGGCTCTGAGATGCAGGCCTGCCCCACTCTGAGCCCTGCTGTCCCCCTGCAGGGCCACCCCAATAGCACAGCTACTGCCTGAATCCTGCTTGAGGTCCCAGACTCCATGGCCAGACCCACCTGGAGTATGGAAACGAGTGTGACAACCCCATAGTACCTGCAGATGAACAGGGAAAAGTGAGACTCTGTCTGCCAACACACACCCTTCTACTGCTCCTGTGGGATGCCCAGGACCCTTCCACACACTCACAGCAGGTTTTGCACTGCAATGCGCACCAAATTCAGCTCCACGTCAGCTTCTGCAGAAATCTTCTGGACATGCCGAAAGCCATCAATGTAAGGCAGGATCTAGAAGGGGAGGAAGCAAGAGCTAAGAGTGGAGAGAGAAGAGAGGTTGAAGACATTAGCCTGAAGCCCAAAAAACTTTCCTGTGTCTGGAAGCACAATGGGATGGGCAGGCTCCATCCCTAACAGCCTTTTTTATCCACATTTTGGGTGAACGGGTTGCTCACAGATATGAGGACAAAGACAAGGGGAGCACCAAATTGTGCTCATTGATGTGGTGATCTCTGGGACAGCTCAACTCTCCGCCTTCAGGCATGCTGGAAACATATCCCATTCAAAGCATGCTACCCCTACTCAAGTACACAGACCTGCTGTGTGGTGAGATCCCACTGGGAGTTGAAGAAGTCGTCCTTGTCTTGGGTGAACACGGGGACATCATACTCTTGCACAATGGGGGGGTCTGGGCGCTGCTCGATCACCTTCAGGTGGATAGTGTTCGACTCATCTGGCCAGGTAAAGCGGAGAGCTCAGTCCCCAAAGAATCCTCTACTCCCTCAGGAGCTTATGACTATCAGCCTCAGGACATCACCATGCCACATGGAGAACAGTGTTTGCAGTCCCCAACCCTATCCCTCCTGGCCCTTTGATCATCCAGTGCAAGACTGGCTCACCCCAGTTCCAAACACAGACAGGCAGGGAGTTGCCAGGAGCAATGTGGGCACAGCTGATCTGGGCAGGGGCTGGCTGAGCTGCCTCCCAGTCCCATCTCTGCCCTCACTGCTGGGCTGGCATGGCTGCCATACCTATGGGTAGAGTGCACTTTCCTTTGGCATTCAGCTCCTCCATCAGGATGGTCATGATGGGAACCAACTTCTGTTTACTCTCCTCATTTGAGATGAAGCCACTTTCCAGCTAAAGAGAGCAGAAAATCAAGTCAGCTCCTCCCCGCAAAGCTGTTTACTGTAGGGACCACACATGTTGGATCCCATCCTCCTTTAAACTTCAAGCAATGTGTAGGTAAAGCCAGCACAGTCCCCTCCTTGCTGTAAATCCAGCCCGTACTCCACTAACACCCACAACGTGTACCAGGAGACTGGTGATTCTGTGGGGTTGGACAGGGCAGCCTGCCTCTGCTCACAGTGGCTTGGGCCTCACCTCAAGGGTTGTGAGGTAGCCAGCCAGCTTCTTTACTATGGGCTCCAGTGCACAGGCCTTGGCTCTGGCATTACACACAAAGCCCAGGTTGAAGAGCAGAGCATTTCGGCTATACTTCTTGTGCTCAATACACACGGGGCAGCCGATCAGCTTCTTCTCCATGGCCGTCCTGCAGGAAGAGAAGTAGAACCTACGCCTTCAGGGAGGCTTGAGCCCCGCACAAGGCTAGCTCCTGGGCGGCTGTGGAGAATGGGGTCTCTTTTGCTGGAAAAGCAATGCCTAATCCCCAAACGCTCAGAGTACAAAACAGAGTCTGCAAAAGGCAAGAAAAAGGAGTTAATTATCAGAGATGAAAATTCCCTCCTTTCAAAATCAGCACAGTTCTGAAGAGTAATTTAACTTCCCTGGGTTTGAGGCTGACACAGAACCACGGGCTGCACCAGACACCCTCAGAATCAGGTACCAAACCCCCTGCACAGGCTACTGTAAGCATCGTAACGATCCTGCTGACCACAGAGCCTCCTGTGAGCCCAGAACTGACAGCTGGCACTGTCCCATCACCAAGCCATCCTCTCCCCCTGGCAGAGCCTTGCCCAGCCGTGAAGAAGACAGCGAATCCCTCCCCGTGCCAACACTCACACGGTGATCAGCTTGTTCTGCAGCTCTGGCTTCGTGATGACGTACACCTGGATGGTGTCGAAGAGCTCCCGAGAGATGAAGTCCTCTGGGACCTGCAGCGGCACAGAAGGCTTCGCTTCAGTCTGGTCCGGCTGCCGGATCCCGGCCCTGCCCCGTGACCTGCCCTCTCCACCCTAGTCTCACTGGCCCACCTGGTAGGTGATCTTGGGCCCCAGTGTGGGGTGGAACTCGCTGAAGAAAACGCACTCGATCCTGCCACCCATGGCGGCCCGAGGCAGAGCCGACCTGGGCGCCGGGCCGGCAGGCACGGCGGAACAGAGCAGCGCGCGCGCTGCCGGTGCCGGAGCCCTGCCGGCCACCGTACCGCGGATCCGGACAACACGTCACAGGACCGCGCCGCTGGGAGCGAGCTCTCACCCTGAGCGACAGCACTGTCCACCCATTCGGAGGCGGCGCAACGTGCGGGAGGCGGGCCCTAAAGCGGACGGACAGCTCAGCTCGCCCAATCGGAGCCCGCGCCCCGGCCCCTTCGTCTCCGTCTCGGCGGTTCCCCCTCCCGTCGCCGGCCACCATGGCCCTGACGGCTGAGACCGAATCCCGTCTGTACCGCTCCCTACGCGCCGCCGCCGGCGCCGCCGCTCATCTTGTGGCGCTTGGCTTCCCCACCGCCGTGGCTATGCTGGCGCGGCCCGGATCCAGTGAGTGCCGGGGCGGGATCAGGACCGGAACCGGGGAGCGTGAGCCAGGCCGGGGCTGAGGGGTTGAGTCTCTTTATCCTCAGCTCACCTCAGCGCCTGCCCTTCCCTTGCAGGTCTCTTCTCCTGGCATCCGCTACTCATGACGCTCGCGGTAAGTCCCGCCTCCCCGGTTACCGGCCGCCTTGCCGTGCTGACCCCTGCCACGGGCACCTCCCTCCGGCAGAGGAAGGGGCCTTGATGACAGGAGCGCCCGGCGCGGAGGGTAAAGCCCCTTTGCGTTCTGTGGGTGGTGGGACGCTGAGCCCCGGGCGATGCTGAACCGCCGCCGCTGGTCCAGTCCCCGGCCGTAGCGGTGAGGTGGAAGCAACCAGTGCCACTCCTCCTTCCCTCTGTCTCCCAGTTCTCGTTCCTGATGACAGAAGCACTGCTGATGTTCTCTCCCGAGACCTCGCTGCTCCGCTCGTTCTCCCGCAAAGTCAAGGTGCGGGTACACTGGGCCCTCCAATTGCTTGCTCTCCTCTGTGCCTTCCTGGGGCTGGGCATCATCACCTACAACAAGCATCTGAACGGGAAGGCCCACTTTGTCACCTGGCATGGCCTGATGGGGCTGCTGACTGTGCTGTATGCAGGTGGGCAGTGCGGGGGGGGCGTGCTTCTGCTGTACCCCAAGCTGATGAAGAACTGGACACTGGCCAAGCTCAAGCTGTACCATGCGACCTCAGGGCTGGTGGGCTATCTGCTGGGCTGTGCCAGTCTGATGCTGGGCATGTGCTCCCTGTGGTTCACTACCTCAGTGACCAGCATCTCCTGGTACCTCGCCATGCTGTGTCCTCTGATCACTAGCCTGGTTATCATGAACCAGGTAAGCAATGCTTACCTTTACCGCAAGCGGAGCCAGCACTGAGGGCCTGGCGCAGATGTGAACTTTCCCTGTGTAAGCCAGTGAGGCCAGGGCTCCTCTGCTCACACAGAGTCTCCTCAGAACTTGATTTCTACTTACTCATCTCTTGTTAATCTTGGATTGTCTGCAGTGTTGGCTACAGCGACAATGTGCATGACACCAAGTGGGCAGGAGCTGTCCACTTCACGCCTGCCTTAGTGGGGACATTTCCCAGGACAGGTAAAGCTGCTGGTCCCCGCAGCAGGTTGGTGCTCAGTACTGGGAACTGGAAGGTTCACTCAGGATTCCTGCTCCTTTTCTCTTCCCAACCAGGGCTGCTTAGGAGCGGGCAGGACTGGACGTGTCACGTTCCTAGTGAGCAGGGCAGTGTGTTTCTGCTGACTAGGAGGCTGCAGCAGGCACTGCACTGCCTCTCCTACCGGCGGGGGGGGCAGCTTGGCCAGTGAGAAAAGCACAGAGTACGGTTGTGGCTTTAGCTGTGGGAGGGCTGAAGCAGGGTGGCTGCACCTAAGGCAGATGCTGTGGAACAGTGGAACATCTGCCCCTATGGTGCAGCCCCATGCAGGGACCTGGGGGCTACCTAGGACTGGTACAATCAGCCCTGCCCAGTGGCTGCAGATCTGGCCACTCATTGCTACGCACAAATCCTTCCTGCAGGCCAGGCAGGAGGTGAGAGCTCACTTTACAGACCAAATTACTGAGCTGTGCTGCAAACCAGAAGCTTGTGAAGGCTCCTGTCCCTCTGAGGGGCACAGAGAACAGCAAAGCTCAGGCACAGGCCTGAGAGATAAGCCCTGGAGCCAACCTGCTGAACAGCCCTGAGGAAGGCCCAAAAGAACCTTCTCACCTCTCGCCTCTCAACAGCCATCCTTCCAGCCCACCTGCCACCAGGTGATGGCAGCTGGGGCAGCTGGGTGATGCAAGGCTCCATCTGATGCAGCAGCTCCTCCTTGACATGAATCCTGCTCTCAGCAGGGCTGGAGAATGGGAGCAGCTCCCAGGCTGGGAAATTCCTCTGTATCCAGAGCTTTTACTCAATAAAGATTTCAGGCAGCTACAGTGCAACAAGCCCTCTTTACTGTATGGAAGACGGGGGGCTTTTGGGTTGCAGGCCAACATAACCCCCTGCTGATTTCCCCACTGCTGCTGGGAGCACTTGGGAAGAACACCTCCCCAGGCTCTTGTGCAAAAGCCCCAAGAGCTGCTCTGTGTCCACCCCACTGTCCTGGCCGTGCTCTGCTGCAGAAGCCAACTCTTTCAAAGAACTCTTTATTGATAACGAAATGTCTGGTTTTTTTCCTGGTTGACAAAACCTTCTCATGTGGTCCTTTAAAAAAATAATCACAACATATCAACCCACATCCCAGGCTGCCTGGGGGATCGGGGGCTGTGAGGAGGCTGTTGCAGGGACCATCCTCTCCATTCAGAAAACAAAACCCAAAAGCTCATCAACATGGAGGGAAAGGGAAGGGGAAGCCCATATTCTATCTGCAGGAAAGAAACTTACTGCCAGAGGAAGCAGTGACAGCCTCACTGCTCACTGTAAAATTTAATTCCAGCTTCTAGTGTAAGCTGACAGAGTAGCCAGGGAGCATCCAAGGGCACTGGCTCCTGGCAGGGCTGGCGTCGGGGTAGGAGAAGAAAAGAGAACCCACTCTGTGCACAAAACCCAGAGCTGGTGGTGCTGAACCACTGACAAGAGGGCCTGGACGGCCCCCTCCTGCTCAGCAGCCTACCCCCTTATTTGGCAAACCTCTCGCCAGTCATGGTGAATTCCTGCTGGGGTCGGGGGAGTCTCCCCATAGAAAAGCGATTCAGAAAAGAAACCCACCAGCCCTCCCGTTCCCTTGGTTAGGGACAAAACTACCTTCAGAAAGGAGGAGTAAGTGTTGAGCACTCTGACAGACCCCTGGTGCAGAGGAGAAGCAAGGAAGCGCTGCTGACTGCTCCCACCTGGGCAAGTGCAGTGGCCTTGGGGTAGGGGTCAGCCCCATGTTCCCCTCCCAGAACAGCTGCCAGTGCTGATATCCACAGCCTGTCTTGTGCCGAGGGGAGCAGCTCCAGGAACCCCCGTGCTTGTGGTGGTGGTGGCAGCAGCATCGTCCTGGGTGCCCAGTGCTGGCCATGGGCAGCAATGAAGCATTGGAATGAGGTAGCTCCTTGCCTCTGCTGCAGGAGTCCCTGCTCCCTGCCGAGGGTCCCGGCTGTGGGAGGGGACACGAGGGGGGTTAGCAGCTCTCCAGTGGAGACAGGGTGGGGAAGGGGGGTGGTGTGTTGGCTGGTCACAGCTGGGATGGAGCATCCTGGAAGGTGATGAGGTTGGACTCCTGGCTGGTGCTCTTTCCAGCAGTGCCAGGGTCAGGCAGCAGTGGGCTGTCAGCCTTTGTCACCACTACTGCTGTCTCCTCGTCATCATCCTCCATGCTAGGCCAGGCTGACTGGTCCTCCACACGCTTCAGCCGCTCGTTCAGGGCCTTCAGGGCCAGCTGCCTGTGGGGCAAGGGCAGACACATGGGTTAAACCTGGATCCAATGGCAGAGCAGGGGTTAACAGCTCAACCCCAGTGGGCACTGTGCAAGTGTGTCCCTGGTTTCTTCCTGACAGGAGCAGCTGGATTCTGCTGCACTGGAGATGATCTAGAGTGCCTGGGACTGGCCTACAGAAACACACTAACATTCTTTGACTACATGCACCAAGTTTTGTGCCACGTGGTATGCTTGGAGGCAGTCAGATGGTACATGGGCTGCTCTGGGAATGGGGCAAGAAAGGCATAAAACAGGGCAAGGGAAACCAGACAGCCAACGCCTTGTCCAAACCTTCCTGCTAGAAGTCAGGAAGGCAAATGCCAGGCATGGGAAGTCTGATGCACAGGACTGATTCACTGCCTCTCCCTGCACCAAAATGATGGGTGCAGAGCTGCCACAAGCAGGGGGCTGGCATCTGCCTGGGGGGCTAGGATCTCCTTTCCTTCTGCAGCAAACTCTAATGTTACCTGCCCTTTCCCTAGGATCTCCCTACTCCTACCCTGCACTTCCACCACTGATCACATTTGGAAGCACAGAACAACATCTGACCAGCCATCCAAAGCATCCCCACCACCCGGGTGGCAAGGAGGGCAGCTCCCAGCAGAGTCCTTGGAGAAAGCCCCCATTTAGCACCCTGCACCCAAATCTCCCCCTCTTTCTTATTTGGATTTTAATTCTGACCCTCGTTGCCCGTAGAGATCATGCCCAATGGGAGCAGGACTAGTGGTACCTTCTCCTCTCAGCATCCTGGGGGTCTGTCCCCGGCAGACTGATGGTGATGGATGATGGGGCACCCACGTCGTAGCGTTTGACTGTCTTGCGGCAGACCTTCACCTTCACCAGAATGCTGTGGACCACGTTGGCCACCAGACCCACCACGGGCTGCAGGATCTCGGGGAAGAAAGTGGCGAAGGCAAAATGGTCGGACATGTCTCCACGGCCCCTACTGTGCCGTTGGTAGAAACGGAGATAGACCCAACTGGAGAGGAGCCCAAAGCCGTATGATGCCAGTACATTGCTCTCGACGAGGGCAGCAAGCCGGAGTAGAGACAGAAGAAGGAGCAGGAGCATAGGGACAGCCTTCATTCTGACCTGGGGCACCTTCAGCACGGTGCTGTCCCCTATCGTCTGCTTGAGAGCCACCAAGACTCCCCCGAGAAACCCCAGCCCGCCGTGGATATGGATGGCGAACAGGTAGGGAAGGTGAAAGGAGGCCACGTAGGTGAGGAAGTAGGCAAGGGCCCCTAGGAGCCCCACCGAGACGTTCACCACGGCGAAGAAGACCAGCAGCTCCAGGGCTCCCCAAAGGGGCTCGAGCAGCCGCCCAGCCACCCCCAAAGTGGCCAGGCTGGCCGCCAGGCCCCAAGCTCGCTCCTCCACCAGCCCGTGCGTCAGCAGAGTCCACACCCAGAAGTTGGGAGGCAGGAGATACCCGGGGGTCACTCCCAGTCCGTAGGCCGTGTCTAGGCCGAAGGAGAGCAGGTAAAGGAGGAGGACAGCGGCGCTCAGCGACTTCACCACCACGCTTGTGCCGGCCAGCGCCGCCAGGAAGTGCTGCCGGGCCACCGGCAGGTACCGCCGCATCTTCGGCCCCCACCGGCAGAACGGGGCTGTCCCAGCGCCCGCCCGCCGGGGCCGCCTCCACCGGGCCGGGCCCCGTTCAGCCCCGGAACAGGCCCCAGCTCCTCCAACGGCCGCCGCAGGCCAGGCCGGGCGCGGACAAACAGCAACTCTGCGCATGCGCGGCGCGGGGCCGGGCTTGGCGGCGCGGGGGCGGGGCGAGAGTCCTGCCGCGGGGCACACCGGGACACGAAGTTCGGCCGGGGCTGGGAGGGACACGGACATGGGACAGAGACTCGGGGGAGCGTAGGGAGAGGCACAGCGGGACACAAGCGTAGGAGTGGGGTGGGGGAACGCAGTGAGGGGGGCAGGCATGGGGAGAGGGATTAGGGGTTGGGACACAGACCGTATGTGGGTTTACATGGACACGGTCTCAGCACGGGGGCAGTTGGCGACACGGACCCCACAGGACAGGGGGACATAGATGTAGGGACACAGACTCAAAGGGGCGCAGGGGACACAGGGATGAGAGCAAAGCGGGGCACAGGGAGAGCGGGAATCCTGAGGGACTGCATTGCGGGGCTAAGTCTCGCCTACCCCACAGCCTATGTAATGTGTGGGTGTCCGCGAACCTGCACCCCTCCCCGTGCCTGTGCTCACATCCTGCCTACGTCCGTCCCGATCAGCCTCGCAGCAGAAGTGCAGGCAGGCATGCAGACAGCAGCCCTGCTCGCAGGAGCACCCTTGCCCACTTCTTCCCTGTGGTGTGCCCTCCCCCCAGCTCTGCCCACATACCCGGGCAATGACGCAGCCACTGCCTGTGAAGTGAAAATATGAACATTATTTAATAACTGAGTCTCTGTAATAAACCATTTGAAAATATTTTACAAGGAGTCACACACACGATATCTTACAAATTGTCTTTTTGTTGGGTTTTGAAGTTTTCCAACTCTTCTGTACAAAAAAAAAAAAAAAAAGAAAAACCAACAAAAAACCCAGAACAACAACAACAACAACAACAAAAAGAAAACTCCAAAGAAAATAAAAATAAAGAAAATCAATTAAAAATCCAATGCCTTTGCATGAGCAGAGAGAAGCTTACAGGTGGGAACAGGGCAGGATGCAACCCTGGTGGGATGGGCCAGGGCCATGCTGCCCCATCGTCTCATTATTTTTTAACTTAAAATAGACTATATATGTATATATTTATAGGTATGTATAGTGGTGGTTTTCTGGCAGAGCACCTAACTAGACTACAGAAGTACACACACTCCCGGTAACACAGAGCCATCTGTTCAAACACGGTCCCAGAGACAGTAACCAAACACACACCAAAAAAGCTACAAGCAGAATGACCATTAATTAACCCCAGCACTAATTAGCGCCTGGTGCCCTCTCCAGTCCCCATTGTGGTTGTGCTGAGGGGACTCCCCTGGGCCCAGTTGACAGGGCGGCTTTAATCAGGGTGCTCCTAGGGGATGAGGGTCCCCAGGGCTGCCTGCCTGGCACTGCTGGGAGCAGTGAGGGACATGGCAGGTGGGTGTGGCCACCCCTGCACCATGCACCGATGCACCCCAGGGTGTCATGGTTGGGCACCCTGCACCCTGTGCTGGGCCCCTGCAGCCCTGAGGCATCTCTCCTGGCTGTGGTGGTGGGCTACAGTGGTGTTCCAGGTCTGACCAGTCCCTATGTCCACCTCGGCACCCAGTATTTTGGTTGGAGGGATGACACCCCCACCTGAGTGTCCCAGTGTGAGCCCCAGCACCTTGGGGTGCCCCAGTACAGGGCCACCTCCCACTCTCCAGCACTGGATGCCCCAAGCCAGGACCTCAGTAACATCACAGGTATGAGCTCCCCTTTCTGTGTCCTGACAGCAGCCCCCAAGATGGTGCACCAAAGGAAGGCCTGGAGGCCTGGCACATCCGTTCTGGGGACATGTGGCATCACATGCTCCATTTCCCACTGGGGGCTGTGGAGCACATCCCACTGCGGGGCACATAGCACAACCTGCTTGGGGGAACAAGTAGCACGTTCCCCTGGCCAGCATGGTTTCTTTGGCAGGGCTGCCAGGGCAAGTG
Source organism: Ramphastos sulfuratus (assembly GCA_013399055.1). Lineage (NCBI taxonomy): Eukaryota > Metazoa > Chordata > Aves > Piciformes > Ramphastidae > Ramphastos > Ramphastos sulfuratus. The sequence continues at coordinate 42,961 of WBNM01038664.1, forward strand.
TGGCTGGAGGGGGCTGGGGTGGGCAGGATTTCACAGTGATCTGCATAACAGAAAAGAAACAAAATACATTTTTTTTCTCCCCTCTCTTTTTGATGCCAGTATCTGTGCCCAAGAATGCAGGAGAGCAGCTCAGCCCAAAGCAGGGACCAGGGCTCCATCCTGCCCTGGTGAAGGCCATGGCTGGCTGCTCTCTGCCCCTGCCCTGAGCCCGTGGGAATGCTGGATCTGCCCTGCATGCCCAGGGGTCTGGAACCTGCTGGAACAAATAATACTGACCCGCAGAGTCAAGTCAAGTCCTTTTTTCTTTCCCTCCCACCTCCCCCCCCCC
>WBNM01038666.1:0-21267 GCA_013399055.1 Ramphastos sulfuratus
TGCTTAGGCCTACCAGGACAGCTAGCTTGGGTTCACAAAGGGCAGGTCCTTCTTGACAAACTTCATTTCCTTCTATGTCAAGGTGACCAACTTAATGGATGAAGCAAATGCTGTGGATGTTGTTTGGCTAGACTTAAGTAAAGCATTTGATGATGTCCCCCACAGCATCCTCATGGAGGAACATTGCCTAGATGGGTGAATGTGGCAATGGGTTAAAACCTGTCTGGATAGGCAGGTTCAAAGTGTTGTGGTGAATGGAGTTAAATCTACTTGGTGGCCAGTCAAAAGTGATGCTCCTTGGGCTCAGATTTCTGTTTAATGTCTTTATCAATGATCTGTTTAAGGGGATTGAGTGCACCCTCAGTAAGTTTGCAAATGACACTAACTTGAGAGGAGCTGTTGATCTGCTTGAGGGCAAGAAGGCTCTACAGAGGCACCTGGACAGGCTGGATCTCTGGGCTGAGGCTAATTTTATGTGAGATTCAACAAGGCCAAGCACCACGTGTGGCGGGGCACTCCCAAGTCCCTGCCCCACCGAAGGTTTGAATGAGGTGCGAAACTGTTCTGCTCCCCCCAGCCTCTGGTTCTGGGGGTTTGGAATGTGAAAGGAGCAGGTGTCAAGTACCTTACTCCACCCCTGCAGGCTTGAACGGGGGAGAGCAAATCGCCCCAGCATATATATATGGCAATGGGACACATTATCTGGGAGACTTGGAGGGACTTGGAGCAGACTGCCAGAGACTGCTACGGGGGACTTTGAGAGGGCTTTAAGACGCACTGCTAGCCACAGACTGCTAGCCACGGTCCTGCCAGCCACGGTCCTGCCAGCCACGGGTGGCTAGCCATGGTCCTGCCAGCCACGGTCCTGCCAGCTATGGTCCTGCCAGCCACAGACTGCCAGTGTCGGACTTGGACTCGGACCTTGACTTAGACCTGGAGTCGGTCCTGGAGTTGGTCCTTGAGGGGCATCTGCAAGAACGGTGACGAGAAGGCACAGTCCCCGCTCTCGACCGTCAGATCTTGCCTGCCTGTTGNACCTTGACTACTGTGTTCAGTTTTGGGGCCCTGACTACAAGAAAGACATTGAGGTCTTGGTGTAGGTCCAGAGAAGGGCAATGAAGCTGATGAAGGGTCTAGATAATAAGTCTTACGAGGAGTGGTTGGGGGAATATGGATTGTTTAGTCTGGAGAAGAAGGGTCTGACGGGGAGACCTTACTGCTCTCTATCAGTGCCTGAAGGGAGGTTGTAGGAGGTGAGTGTTGGTCTCTTCTCCATAGTAACAAGTGATAAGAGAAAATGGCCATAAGTTGCACTGGGGGAGGTTTAGATTGGATATTAGAAGAAACTTCTTCACTGCAAGGATTATTAAACATAGGAATAGGCTTCCCAGAGTGGTGGCTGAATCCCCATCCCTGAAGGTGTTTAAAAGACACAGAGATGTGGTGCTGAGGCATATAGTTTAGCACCAGATTTGGTAGAGCTGGATAATGGTTTGACCCAATGATCTTAAATGTCTTTTCAATAGGAATGATTGAGTGATTCTAAGATTTCTGCTTACGAACAGTAATGTTTCAGTGACTATGAGCAGGCTGGAAGGTCTTGCAGATAGGAGGAGGAAATCACTCTGTAAAAATTTCTCTTCACTGCCTGTATTTTGAGTTGAGAATTAGTAACACACTGTCATATCTCAGGATTATTTATTCCATATACATATGACCTATTGCATATGAAACTCTCAATGTGCTCCATATTGAAGAAGTATTTATTCCAGACAGCACAAGAGAGTGCAACAGCACATTATAATCCATAACAGCTTTTGGTCAGATAGTTGAAGCACATAAAAAGCTCCTGAAAGCACACAGCTTGCCCAGGGAGGTTGTGGCTGCTCCCTTCTTGGAGGGGTTCAAGGCCAGGTTGGACAAGGCCTTGAGTGACCTGTTCTAGTGGGAGGTGTCCCTGCCTGTGGCAGGGGTTGGAACTAGATGACCCTTGAGGTCCCTTCCAACCTTACCATTCTATGATTCTATGATTCTATAAAGGACTGTAAAAGTATTTGCATAGTTACACCAAGTTCACTTTGTTCTCAGTAAAGCTTTGACCTTTTATATTTGCCACAGCAAAGGCATGCTTTGAAACTGAACTTTTTGTTTTCATGTTTTTAACTTATTTGAATAAGGAGTAGCATAAGGGGGGGGGGTGGAGAAAAGAGCTTTAGGCAATTGACTTTTTCACAGTGTTTGCAGAGATAATTGGAAAATGCATAGAAAATCCTGGCAATCACCTTAATAGATGCAAAAAAAAAAAAAATCTCATATACTTCCAGAGAGATGGAGATGCTCCTAAGGGACACCAAAGGAGAGCTTCACTGTCTTTGATAAGATGTTTCCATCAGAAAGAAATTTCACGCTACAGCATCATTTCATTAAACTCCATTAGCCTTCATGTCTCATCCCATCCCCTCCACGTCTCCTCCCAGTCATTCTGCTATATCTGCTGATTATTAAACAATAAAACTTTTTTCTTCTATTAAACATTAAAATACCAACACAAACCACCTCTGAATGAAAGCACTTTAAGAATTCTGTAGTGTGAAAACTTCTCTGAGGAGGAGACAAACAATCCCACAGTCAAAATAATCAGCAGCAAAAGAGATGCCTGCCGTAGTTCACTATTTATTTACAAATTACTGTATATTAGATTAGAATTGTTGTATATCAGATTAGAATTGTTGTATATTAGATTAGAATTGTTGTATATTAGATTAGAATTATTGTGTATTAGATTTGAAATAGTCTTATTGTTGTAAGAATATTTCAGATCTTTGTTCACTATTCATTTTTCCAGTGTCTGCAGGGCACTCTTGACTCTCTGCATATAGTGAAAGCAGGGATATGAGATTCAAATGATGTTATAGATATTTGTATTGACTAAGAATCCTGGAAATATTAGGGCAATTCTTTTCCTTTTAAAAATCATACATACAAAAAAAAATTGCTTAAAAAAGTTTATGCACCTACAGAAAAAGATAAAGCAATTGATCTTTTATAGATTCACTGCTTTTGCCACTTACCATTCGGAGTTCACCAGCTGATGTACTTGGATTAGTTTTGCTTAGCTAAAAACAGAAATAGTGATCACAAAGAAACAGACCTGTCACCTTTACTAGTATCTTTTCCAGAACAAATATTAGAGAAAACAGGAAAGGAAAGAGAAAATTTGTTGATAGAATCCAGCTCAAAAAGTAGGTACTGAATTCAACTAAATGCAATGTAGAAACTGGCATGAACTGTTACTTTTCAGAACAGCAAGGGGCTCACTAGTTGTGTAGCACAGTTCTGGTTTAAAAGATCATAGAATCATAGAATGGTAAGGTTGGAAGGGACCTCAAAGATCATCTAGTTCCAACCTCCTGCCATAGGCAGGGACACCTCCCACTAGTACAGATCACTCAAGGCTTCCTCCAACCTGGCCTTGAACACCTGATCTAGGGTAGGGTGCCCATGGCAGGGGGGTTGGAACTGGATGATCCTTGTGGTNTCTATAAGCCTTGCTGACAGGTAGGCCAAGCTTCATCCATCACTGCAAGCTGGCCATGCTCTTTATTCAGCTCCTGTAATCCTGTCCCAAGCCTTGGGTGCACATCAAGAACTGGGAGAGCATTTCTATGCCAGGCTGACATACTGTACAGTGAAATAGTGGAGCAAACTGTCATTCTTCATAGAGAAAAAGTGAAACACAAGATTTACTACTGCCATCCTCTGAACCAGAAAAGCAATTGCGACAGCAGGTGGGTAATTAGTTTGACTTAGCTGTTCTCTAATAAAGTCACATAAAACCCATTTTAAATCTTCGTGATAATGGCTCTAAGTAAAATTTCAGACCAAAACAGTGCTCCAGGGTTTGGTATCTGAAAATAAGTGGCCAGAGAAGTTATGGAGGATCACAGAATTTAACAAAATTGCCAGACAAAGCTGTGGCAAACAACAGGCTGTGTATTTGCTTCCTGACAACAGCACACAAAACAACTGCAGACTAGCACATTTTTGAGCTGAGACAGAAGCTGCCTGGCTACAAATCAACAAAATGGCAAATGCACACATGGATCAAGAGACTCATACAACGCAACCCTCTCTCTCCAATGGCAGCTTGAATGCCATCAGCTTAGTTTAAATTTTAATTAGATTTTACTGTAACAAATACCAAAGATTGTGCTACAGCATGCGTACATGAGCGTGGCTGCCAAGGCTGCTAATAAAATAGTAAGTCTCTGCACAATTCAGATAATCACAAACCTGCCCTTTTTTATTCAGCCAAAACTCATTCTCAACATTTAGAATGATAGCTTTAGGTTGATGATATAGTCAAGATAATTGCTGAAACAGCTTGTTTCTCTCACAGATGAAAAGAAAAAAAAATATATATATAAATATATATTTGTTTATATATATAAAAATATAAATATATATAAAAAGTAAATATCAATATCAATATAAATATGTTTTTTAAAAATATAGGGTTTTTTAAAAACATATATGTATATATATACATATATACATATATACATATATACANTAATTTTTGGCCATGCCATTATATCCTCTTTTCACACAGTGTTTTGAAACATGCATGTGTAGATATTTCTGTGCTCTACACAGAATATTTATGGAGATTTTAACTTCGAGTCATAAATTAGTTAAGAACACCAAATTGTTGACACTGTGTTACGAATGATGCCACCTGGGCACACTGTTGGCTCATGTTCAGCTGTCAACCAGCACTCTCAGGTCCCTCTCAGCCAGGCTGCTCTCCAGCCACTCATCCCCCAATCTGTAGTGATGCATGGTATTATTGCAGCCAAAATGTAGGACCCTGCACTTGGTCCTGTTGAATCTCATACCACTGGCCTTAGACCATTGACCCAGCCTCTCCAGGTCCCTCTGCAGCATCTTCTTACCCTCCAGGAGATTGACTCTTGCTTCCAAATTGGTGTCATCCTCAAATATACTGACAGTAGACTCAATCTCCTCATCCAGGTCATAAATAAAGACAGTGAATAGATGTGGGCCCAGTGCTGATCCCTGGGGAACAGCACTGGTCACCAGACACCAACTGGATGCAGCACCATTCACACTCTCTGTGCCTGGCCATCCAGACAGTTTTTAACCCAGCAAAGAGTTGTCATGGTCCAAACAGTGGACTTGTTGTGGTTCCTCAGTGTGATCTCAAAGTGTAAAACATATGCAACTATGCCAAGGGGGTTTACTTTGATCAGCAGTAAAACTTTATTGTTTGGCCAGGAAAGGTAGAGAAGAGTGAGAGGAGAAAGGAGAAAAGTAAAGTAAAGAAGGAAAAGGGGCAGAGGTCTATGGCTTCCAACAATGCAAGAGTCCCACAATCCAGTCCTGCTGGCCCTTCTGTTCTTGTTCTTGTTGTAGCCTTCTTTCTTCTTGTTGCTGGAAAAGACCTCTTCCATTGTTGGATGTTGAGGAGGAGAGAGAGCATGCTAGAGGAAAGAACTCCACCTGTTGCCAGGGAGCCATCCTTTATATTTGACTTCACACCTGCTGATGACTGAACTCTGCCTGTCTCCACCCAATGTAAGGTTTGCACACATGCTCAAGGAGGAGTGACTGAGGTGTGGTCTGGGACTCAGGACACATGGCCAAGGCATGGGCTGCCTTGGAGGCAGGTAGCCTGAGGCCAGGAGGTGTGTTTTGGTATTATAATGACACTTTGATGAGCAAAGTTCACTCAACTTCATGGTTTCCTTAGCAATGCCAGGACATCAGGCTCTTATGACAGCAGTTCCAGTCTTTGGTTCCGAGATGATTGTCTTAAGCAGTGGAATAATCTATCTTAAGTGGAAGGTATGGACCATTGATACCAAGCTGGTTTCTTCCCATATAGACCTCTACCTGTACCATGTTTCATTGTGTGGGACCAGTAACTTAATCAGTATCTTATTAAGGGGTAGGCCACTGCAAACTAATGCTAAGATGCTAGCATGACTTTCAAAGTCCTGGGAGATAAAGTCCAGGTTCCTGATGACAGCAATGAGACAGATAATGCTCTTCAGACTGCTGCTTACAAGGGTGCACCTGTGCAAGCCATGGGCTGCCAGCTTTTCCAGGAGGATGCTGTGGGAGACTGTGTCAAAGGCTTTGCTGAAATCTAGGTAGACCACATCCACAGCCTTCCCCTCATCTACCAGGCAGGTCACCCAGGCATAGGCTGCAATCAGATTGGTTAGGCAGGACCTTCCTTTCCTAAACCAGTCTAAACTAGGGTGATGGAAATTAAACTGAATTACAATACTGCAACAAGAGCATAAATGACAAAACAGTCTTAATTTTATTGCCTACAGCTTCCAGAAAACTGTAGCAAATGCAAGAAAAACAGAATGTGTGAAAAGCCTTGCATAATACTTCCATCTTCCCACCAGACAATGTTGCAGTCTTGGCAGTGCTCCAAGGAGTGAACTGTACATCATTTATTACTCCTGCACTTCAAAAAAAAAAATCTGTGTATCTTGAAACATGGAATATCTCAGATGCTAGTGATGAAAACAGATAACTGTTGTTCAGATCTCTGTTCAGATCTCCATGGGCATTAAAATGTACATTTGTCTAGATAGACCAATTCTAGGCAAATAATTCTCTTTCCAGCTGGGTCACACAAGGGTTAAGGAAAAGTTTAACAGCCACTTTATATTGGAGCAATCATTGTAATGCCAGTGCTCTGGGCAATGGCAATCTGTTAGCTGTTTTCTAAACCCAGCACAACATTTGTAATGCAAATGTTAGTGCACTGAATATACAGGCCTTTTGCTCTGCTCATTCATATCAGTCAGGGGAAGAATCATGTGGCTACATCTTCACTCCACGCAAGCTCTTGTTTATTACTCTATGTTTTCTCTAATACAGCTTTAAATGTCATTAAGCACAGAGATTGCTGTTCAGGTCTGGTTATAGCATTTGCTACCCTTGTCTCTCCTTCCTGGCATAGAATCATAGAATCACAGAATCACAGAATCATAGAATGGTAAGGTTGGAAGGGACCTCAATGANCAGTTTATACAGTGAATAGGTTCCATTCTGCTTTCAGGTGATTTTTAATGTGATTTTTGTTGAGCTGCACTGATGGCACCCTAAGTGAAGCACTCTATCTACCATTTTAGAAAATGGGAACAGGAACAATGGCCATGCATTTTGAGAAATGCATGGCTTCGATTTCCTTCGTACTTGGTAAAGTTCCTGAACTTGTACGCAGCCACCAGCTGAGAAAGCTTCAAGGTCAAAGAAGAATGGTATGAAGGAAAATGATTCTTCTTTGCTGTTGTCATTCAGTTAGCCTCAGAAAAGGTACAGAAAAATAATATGCATACAGCCTTTTGTGTGGATCACCACCCTGTAAGCATTGGCTTACAACCAGTTTTTTGTTTGGAAGTCACTTTAAGGGTTTTACCACAGAAGTAAAGAAGGTGGTCTTGCAATGACAGGACAAGAGGCAAAGGGTTTAAACTGGCAGAGGAAAGATTGAAACTGGATGTTAGGAGGAAGTTCTTTACAGTGAGGGTGGTGAGACACTGGCACAGGTTGCCCGGGGAGGTTGTGGAGCGCAGAATCACCCAACGTGATCAAAGATCAGTTGGGTGATTCTGCGCTCCACAACCTCCCTGAAGGTGTTCAAGGCCAGGTTGGAGGAGGCCTTGAGTGACCTGTACTAGTGGGAGGTGTCCCTGCCTATGGCAGGGGGTTGGAACTGGATGATCTTTGAGGTCCCTTCCAACCTTACCATTCTATGATTCTAAGTGCTGAATACCTACAAAACCAGTTTTTAGTCCACTGTGGAGCTTATTTCTCTGATTGACTTCTCATGGACCTGGTAGAAACAGGCCTTAAGTTTGTTGAGGGCTCTGTAGAAGGTTTAAAAGCATCTAGGTTTGTCTTTTTTTCTGACAAAATTACTTCAGTGACAGTTCACCATGTAAATGAATGGAATGATTTTTCCAGCTTCTCTTTGCCCTTGATTAAAATAACAAAATAACCTGTCAGGAACAAAAGAGAATCTGGTTACTTATCTTGGAAGAAAGTAGCAGAGAAAAAAATATATGAAAAAGTACATTATACAATTATACATTATACACATTCAACAATTTAAGCAATATCTGATGGCTAAAACCACAAACAAAGCTATGAATTTTCCACTTCTTTTTTTGTCATCGTTTCAAATGCATAGGTGGAAACTAGTAACCAACCAAATGCTCAAGCAGACAGCAAGTCCTGCAAAGGCAGACACCTCTGTGTCATGGGTTTAACCACCTGAACCTGTTGCTGAGTATTTAATACCATGCTGCCACCATGCAAGCTTTAAAACTAAAGCGCTGGCTGGAGTGAAGTTATCATGGGGCTTGTAGTTTACATTGTAACATGAGAGGCTTCCTATTTCCAGTTGCTGCTTCTGGTTTCCAGTTTGGGGTGTTGGTCTTTTCTTCCGGGCTGGCTGTAGGCTTGGGGAGTGGGGGTGTTGTTCTATGGCCGGCTTGGTTTTGCTGCTGCTTCTGCTTCCCTGTGAAATAGCTAAGGAAATAGTACATCGTATTATGTCTGCTAAACTCTCCATATGTCCACTCATAGGGCTTTTTGTGTGTTTCATTCACTCTTAATTGTCAGAGTGAGTTTTGGTTAGAGCAGGATGTTCTGTCCGAGCAGCAGGTATGAAATGGAAGCTCAGGGGCTTTTTTTTGCACAAGTACCAAGGTACAGTACCATTCATAGGTTCTCACCTTTAAAAAAGAAGACAGTGATAATCAATGTAACTTCAAAATTACACATGTTATGACAAATGTTAGATGAACAACAGACAAGAAAACTATGCTAAGTAGTCTGCACAAATGGTGAACTTCCATATGTCATGCCCTGGTCCTCCTTACCAACCCTGGTAAGCAGAGGGTGGGGAGTAGCCAAGTTAAGGTTCAAATAATTCCCTTGGAGTAAAGGAAGGTGAAATAACACCAAACAGCTGATGATCTGGGCTTATTAGATTGAACCAGAGCAGAGGGAAAATGGGAGGCGAAAGCACTGGGAAAAAATACGTATTAAAGAGAAGGGATATCACCATACCCCTGGCTTGAAAATGGTGGCATTGATGCAGGAGCAGTTCCAAGTTTCTTTGCAGTGGCGCAAGAGCAGGGCCATACCACTTGGTCTTCTCTAGGCCACAGGCAGTGCAAAGCAGACCTGTGCCATGGGGCTTGTCTCAGAGACACAGGTTGAGTGGAACAGTGAAGCAGGACTGTGCCACGAGGTTTGTCTCAGAGAGACAGGCTGAGTGGAACAGTGAAGCAGGGCTGTGCTACGAGGCTTGTCTCAGAGACACAGGCTGAGCAGAACAGCAAAGCAGGGCTGTGCCACGAGGCTTGTGTCAGAGACACAGGCTGAGCAGAATGGCAAAGCAGGGCTGTGCCATGAGGCTTGTGTCAGAGACACAGGCTGAGCAGAATTGTGAAGTAGGGCTGTGCCACGAGGCTTGTCTCAGAGACACAGGCTGAGTGGAACGGCAAAGCAGACCTATTCCATGTGGCTTGTCTCAGAGACGCAGGCTGAGTGGAACAGTGAAGCAGGGCTGTGCCACGAGGTTTGTCTCAGAGACACAGGCTGAGTGGAACAGTAAAGCAGGGCTGTGCCACGAGGCTTGTCTCAGAGACACAGGCTGAGCACAATGGCAAAGCAGATCTGTGCCATGTGGCTTGTCTCAGAGACACAGGCTGAGTGGAACAGTGAAGCAGGGCTGTGCCACGAGGTTTGTCTCAGAGAGACAGGCTGAGTGGAACAGTAAAGCAGGGCTGTGCCACGAGGCTTGTCTCAGAGAGACAGGCTAAGCAGAATGGCGAAGCAGACCTGTGCCATGAGGCTTGTCTCAGAGACAGAGGCTGAGCAGAATGGTGAAGCAGACCTGTGCCATGTGGCTTGTGTCAGACACAGGCTGAGCAGAATGGCGAAGCAGACCTGTGCCATGTGGCTTGTGTCAGAGACACAGGCTGAGCACAACAGCAAAGCAGGGCTGTGCCACGAGGCTTGTGTCAGAGACACAGGCTGAGCAGAATGGTGAAGCAGACTTGTGCCATGAGGCTTGTCTCAGAGACACAGGCTGAGCAGAACAGCAAAGCAGACCTGTGCCATGAGGCTTGTGTCAGAGACACAGGCTGAGCAGAATGGTGAAGCTGGGCTGTGCCATGAGGCTTGTCTCAGAGATACAGGCTGAGTAGAATTGCAAAGCAGGGCTATGCTATGAGGCTTGTCCCGGGTACACAGCCAGCGAGAGGCGAAGCTGAACGGTGCAGAGCCAAGTGCAGCAGCTTCTTCCTCCCCCTGCAGCAGATGTGGGCCCAGGGTACACTCCCAAATGCAGGCAGAGTACCATGCACACCCTTGCCCCTCTGGCACTGTTTGGAGTCTCACACCATAGAGTTATGACACCTACAAAAGACATGCAGGGAAGGACAAGGAATATAGTGAGAAAAGTGGAGAATTGGTCTTGCTCAACCCTAATGTTCTGTGGCTGAAGAAATTTGTACCAATTTGTGTATTTCTTTATCTGTAAAGTGGTACCATTGGATTTTTATGTATTCATTGGACTGAGCAACTAATAAATAATAAGCAAAACAGTGATCAAAGGTAGAGAATTTTACCCTGATGCACACACTTAATAAATTTTATTTCTATCCTTCTGTATTTACTTATTGAAGAAATCACTGTTTCTAAACATGGAGACAGAAAGCATGGAGACAGACCCCACCTGGAGTCCTGTGTGCAGTTCTGGAGCCCCCAGCACAGGAAGGACATGGAACTGTTGGAGCGGGTCCAGGGGAGGCCACTAAGATGCAGAGCGGGCTGCAGCAGCTCTGCTCTGAGGACAGGCTGAGAGAGTTGAGGCTCTGCAGCCTGGAGAAGAGAAGGCTTCCAGGAGACCTTAGAGTAGCCTTCCAGGATCTGAAGGGGGCCTACAGGAAGGCTGGGGAGGGACTATTTAAAAGATCTTGTAATGACAAGACAAGGGGCAATGGGTTTAAACTGGCAGAGGGGAGATTTAGACTGGATGTTAGGAGGAAGTTCTTTCCAGTGAGGATGGTGAGGCACTGGCACAGGTTGCCCAGGGAGGTTGTGTCTGCTCCCTCCCTGGAGGTGTTCAAGGTCAGGTTGGAGGATGCCTTGAGTGACCTGTGCTAGTGGGAGGTGTCCCTGCCTATGGCAGGGGGTTGGAACTAGATGATCCTTGAGGTCCCTTCCAACCTAAACCATTCTATGATTCTGTGATTCCATGAGACATGAGTACATCTTCTGTGGTACCTAGCACCAGGGCTATTAAAAAGGTACAAAGTATTTAACAGTAAAAGCTAAACTTGAACTGATATAATTTCCTGTCATGGATATAATTAAAGCAGTAAAAGTGCCTGTTTTCTCTTCAGAACAGAAATGAGTGAATATGTACAGAATAGGACAGAACAGCTATTTGTGTTGATACAGAAAATGAACATCTTGGACACAGATAAGTCTTGTGTGGCTGAACATCACCTGCCACCACAACAGAGTCATATCCCTAAATGAAGGTGGTCATTTTGAAAATTCAACACTTTATATAAAAGGCTTTAGTGATTAAATGAAACATTATTTCTCAGATTCTTTCATTTATAATCAGTGACCCACAGAAAACCTATTGGTTTTATTCAAACTGACCTCCAAGCACATAAGTAACTATCAGTACCCTTCATTTACTTAGCTATGTATCCTGAAAAGAAAATGAAAATAGTGATCTGCATTCTAGAACATAGGGTGGAGCTGGGCAGAGCACCTGGCTTTGTAAATTATAGATTGAACTACTTGAACTAGTCAAAAACTATCCTAGAGGAAAAGACGTTTTAGGATTAATAGCAAATTAATGGCAAATCCTTGTTGCATTCCTAAATGTTTAAAACAATTCCATTTCAAATGGCAACAAACATGAATATGAGTATGAATACTCAAAAACAACTAGGTTCATAGTTCTTCCTCAAAGTAACTCTTTAAAGACTATCTTTTCAGCAAGAAAAAAAAAACCAAACCCAAACAAAACTATTCTGTTTAGGGGAAATCCTACTGAAGGACTAACTCTCCTTAATGCCCTTATTCTCCTTTCATTATGCCATTGAAGTCCCATGACAACAACATTAATTTGACATGGATGAGTTATGACCCACTGTTTTTTGCACAACTCTCAAGAAGCCCAAGGCAGGGTTTTCTGCTTTGAGTATTGGGGCCAGAAAGACCATACATAAAACCAGCGCAGTACAGGAGCAATTAAGCTACAGGTTCTTTTGCTCTAAGCAGTCACACAGCTGTGCCTAATAAATTATTTGATTATATGATGTCCTATGTTTTTGACATCGATTGTAAGCATGCATAAAACTAACACTCAGTGACATTTTATGTTTGCTTGTGTGATTATAACATTAATTTCTCCTGGTACTCATCAGCGCACCCCGGCAATCACACTATTGGATTTTTGATGCAAGTGGTCAGCACACTCACAGAACCTCAAAATCACAGCCTAATACTTGTTTTAATAAAGGTAAAACACCATGCTAGTGTTCACTTCTTTCTGGCACTTGCACTACTTTGCCCAGCAGCTCTCTCTCATCTCTATATGTGCACTGCTTCATGCTTAGAAGCTGCAGCTAAGAACATCACATTTCCCATAGACTCTGTAGCACTCTGCCTTCTCACTAAAGAAAGGGAAACTTGGAAAACCAGATTGCAAGACCTTGCACATACTTGAATTTAAAAAATATCACTGTGAAAATATTACAACCACTGCACAGCCGTCCCCCTTGACCTCATCTGTTTCCTAAAAAATGCTGGCTCATGAGTCCTCTTCATAGAGGAGAGCCACAAAGGACCATGGAGAGTTGTAATTGTTCTCACACTAGACCTTTTAGTCCTTCAGTGAGGACCCAGAAGATGACAAGATGACTCAGAAGACCATATCACATCACATGTAACAAGGCAGTGAATTAAGCACATCTCAAAAGTTCAGACAGTTCATTAACTGTGAAGTGGAAGATTATGAATAACAAATAGGTGGATATAAATTCAGTTCTCCACGCATAACACATGTTCCAAAATGATAATTTTTTTTCAGGCTAAATTATTCACAATGAATGAGTCAATCAGCACTATTCCCTCACAGACCACTGTTTCTGGAAGCTGCTTGTAAGTGAGGCAAAGTCAGTGTGCTTGTATCACCTGTCTCTGTAGATGAGGAAAATGCATGATAATCCTCTTTCTGTTCCCTTTATTAAGGCATTCTGTTAACTTAAATGGCAACAACAAACACAAGAACTAGGTGTAATTGATACTGCAGTGGGAGCTAAATTGCAAAGTGATGGATTTAGCTACTGTTAACAATTTCAGTAGTTCTACTCAGGCACTCAACAACAAAATACCTCATTTATTAAGTGAAGTAGTCAGCAGAACTCTGAATGAAACAGTCCATTTCAGAATTCTGTCACTGTCCTGTGAAATACAGAGACTATTTCAAAACCAAACCAACCTGTAATTCCCAGCAATTGCAATTGGAAATTAGAACTGCAAAGAAAAAAAAAAAAAAAAAAGAAAAATCACACAGAGCTGCTCTTCCCTGACTTCCCAACCAGCTGTATTTCTCCTGGCCACAGATCTCCTCCTCTTTGGAGGAACTTAGCTCTCCTGAGCAGTGTAGAGAAGAATACAGTTGAGTTTCTTTCCCCTCTGCTCCACAGAAGAAGATTTCAGCATACTACAGTTTGCTGTGCACTACACAAAACAGCAAAAGCAGAGGTAGTCACTAGGTCTTCCTTCTCAGCAAAATAGCTGGATCTCTGATTAATTTCCAAAACTGGAGCAAGACCTGATATAAAGGACTTTTCTGCACTTGTATACAGGCTTGCACACAGGTTCAGAAGAACTTCAGTGAACAGAGACATCAAATCTATCTGTGGTTCATGCTTTCCCTCTTAACAGTTGGTCCGAGACAGAATCATAGAATTGTAGAATGGTAAGGTTGGAAGGGGCCTCAAAGCTCATCTAGTTCCAACCCCCTGCCATAGGCAGGGACACCTCCCACTAGCACAGGTCACTCAAGGCCTCGTCCAACCTGGCCTTGAACACCTCCAGGGAGGGAGCAGCCACAACCTCCCTGGGCAATCTGTGCCAGTGTCTCACCACCCTCACTGCAAAGAACTTCCTCCTAACATCCAGATCCATAACTGTCACACATATTTTGGTAACCATAGCCATATCAGAATCAAGGAGTAAGTTAACTTACTGGTACTATTTACAAGCAAACAGTTGCTTCAGTAACTTGATACAAGTTAAGAAAAAAAGAGCCACCATAGAGAGACTTTCTTTTTTTTGAGAAACAATTTAAAGGTCAAACCAGACATGTTCCCTGAATAGGAATCTAATTAGATCCAAAGGCTCAGCCCAGGAGATTTGATGTTGTATAAGCAAATGAGAAGCCACTCAGCATCACTTCTGCCAGCAACAGCCAAGTCTCCCTGAAGGCTACAGACACTTGCATGTGGATCCTGGCTACCTCATTTACCAAAGAAACACCCCAATTAACTTATAAAGGGATTATACAGATGAATCCCCACTGAAATTAATGTGGCCAAATGTCTTTCCTGGCTTTGTAGAACTGAATCCTCATTTACGTGCAGGCTGAGTTTCCCGCCCCTATATCTGGAAATGGCAGATTTTACCCTACCTGCATAAAGTGATGATGGAATTAAAGGGATAAGAAAGAAATGGTTAAGCATGCTGTGAAAATAATGTTATGTTTGAACTAAGCTAAAATAAGTGGAATGCTGTTTTACACAGTGGAAACAGCATTGATCTGATTTTTTTCAGTACCGACTCACACACAAAGAGAACATAGACTCAACTAACATCAAATGAGATTCAAAATTGCATCCAGAGCTGGCACTGAAAACAAAGCATGCACAAGGGTCTACTATGCAAGGCATAAAAAGGGTCGGCAATAAACTGCTCGATGCTGTCTCCCTGGTCATAAAGCTATGGGGAAAAAAAGAAATAAAAAAAGAGCCTTTTTTAATAACACTTCAGGGTCCAATGCAATATAAATTATATCTGGCTTTCTGGCAGTATAGGCTGTGGGAACAGATTCCACTGACTTGTGGTTTTATATACACTTTTGTGATACAGCAACTGAACTTTTTTTTTTTTCCTTTATTTGACCATTAGGCAGCTGTAGTTATTCTCAAAGGATATCCTAAGTGACAAGCACTCTGAACCTCAGTGGAAATATAAATCACTAACAAAAAGACCAAGGTGAGAAATCCAAGATTTGACATTTGCAGTATTAAGAGGTATTTTTGTGTTCTTTTTATACTTAAAAGAAACATTAACTTTTTAAAACCACAAAAATTACTTTGTCTTCATGTGGATCANTGCTTTTGCTGCAGCCCAGCACTCGGTTGCTGTGAGGGCTGCACTCACACTGCAGGCTCATGTTGAGCTTTTCATCAACTCAGAATGCCAGAATATCATCACAACTCCAGTAAACAAATGTTTGCTACTTCTTGCAGTTATCAGAAGACTGACTAATAAATGTTTTCAGGTATTTCATAATCATCTTAACTAAAAGGTACTCTTACCTTCTTAATAGAGGAGGAATATCATGTACTTCATTCAGAAAAATAATATTAAAATAAGTACTTCCACCCTATCAATTTTTTTAAATCACGCTTAAAAATAATTACAAAAATACTAAAAAATATATGTACAAATCTTAATAGAGGAGGAATATCATGTACTTTATTCAGAAAAAATAATATTAAAATAAGTACTTCCACCCTTCAATTTCTTTTAAATCGTCCTTAAAAATAATTACAAAAATATTTAAAATATATATATAAATCTTAAGAGAGGAGGAATATAATTAACTTTATTCAGAAAAAATAATATTAAAATAAGTACTTCCACCCTTCAATTTCTTTTAAATCGTCCTTAAAAATAATTACAAAAATATTTAAAATATATATATAAATCTTAAGAGAGGAGGAATATAATTAACTTTATTCAGAAAAAATAATATTAAAATAAGTAGTTCCACTTTATCAATTTTTTTAAATCATCCTTAATTACAAAAACACTAAAAAAATATTTATAAAAAGCTTATTGCATACATTAAAGATTCATCCTTTCATTTTCATAAGACCCTGGCCATGTTTTTCTTTTTTCTCTGTTCTGTTTCTGGAATCTCATTCATTAATACAAACCTCCCCAATACCACTTATAACTTACAACTCTGCTTCTCTATTACAGACTTCTTTTTTGAAAAATCTGAATTCAAATGTCAGTCTTTTTGTCCACTGTCAGCTTATAGATATTCATCTCCACAGGGCACTGGTTCCAATCATTTACCTGCCTGATGCTTCCAATCCTCTGCCTTTCCTAATAAATATGATGACCTCCACTATTACCTCCATTACTGAGGGTGATCTGCTGAGCATCATCTCCAGTTTCACATTGTTCTAGCTATCTAAACCACTTGCAGAGCAGCTCTGCCAGACCAGCCTTTCCTATCAAGGCACAAAGCTGGAACTTTAGTCCACATACTCATTATTGCGGTACCAGATGAGTGCAACATCTTTCTTCATGTCTGTGATGAATCCAAGCCAGATCCTTCAAAATGTTTTGCAGGCCACCTTTTCTCATCATTCCTTTGACCACACTGCCATTTTTGTTGATTCCTTCCATGTGATTCCTTCAGTTATTCACAATAAAATCATCTCTATTCAAGGCTTTCCTTGGTCTATCCCAGTCTCCATATCACTTCATATTCACAGTCTACACTGACTCCTTCCTTCAGTTCTCACTACCTGTGGCGTTAGGCAATCTGATTTTAATTTTGCTTCTGACAATTATCTTTTATCTTCTTACTATCCACCACTGTTGGAAGTACTCCTCAAAATGACACAAAGGTCTTCCATCCAATGCTCAGCATCTTTTCACCTTGACAGCTGTGCACAGACAGTATGCAAGGCTGCATAAGGAAACCTCTGGTTTCTTTGCATTGTCCAGTATGTCAACATTCAGAAATTATTCCTTACTATATAGGGATAATGTGTTCTCTGGAGGATGGAATGTTTTTTTTTCTTTCCACATTTATAGCTTTCCTGACCCAAAGAAGTCATGTTCCTAGATAATAACCTAAAACTGCCAAACAAATAATAACCAGTAATAATCTTAAACTGAATTTCCTAGGTTTGTAGTGCATTATTTAGAACAACTACTTGTCCTGTCTTTCACTTGGGGAAAAAAAAAATCAGTGTTCAAATGTTCTCAGATCTGAACCTGTTTAACACAAGTCTTGAGTTGTTAAGGTCTCATGCATAGTGACTTCCAGCTAAGTGAAATGTAACACCTTTATCAAGGCAGCATTTTACCCGAACAACATACACTACACTTTATCTAACTACACATAGGAAGTACAAAGAATAAAAACACTGCAAAAAAGGTCTCTTCCTTAGGATAAACAGATTTGAGTTAACAGCAAATTATTTGTAAACAAGTTATTGAGGCAATATTCAATCAAAAAGACTACTGCTATAAACGTACAGGACCCTCTAACTACCTAGGGTAATAAGTCTTGTATATTATTGCTGGGAATTCCTTCAAAGCCCAAATCATTTTTAGTTTGTAAAGCTCTCCAATTTATTTTCCATGGTTGGGAGGAATCTGCTGCTGAACTAAAAATACAGTTTTACCCCCCATTATCTCTGCACATAAAGTCAAAGAGCTTCAGGCTAGAATTAACATGAGATAGGCTATTATGACTGTAAGGACATTTAGCAGTCCCTGTTGACTTTGTGGTTTGTAATAATAAATATCCTCCCCATAATCTCTCATACTTTTTTTTTTCTAAACTTGATGCCTTGAGGAGTTCTTGAAGCTTGTGATAAAATGCTAACAATACTTACCTATTTTGTTACTAGCCTGGATTTCCTTTTCTCCTTGGGCAAAGTCATTTAAAGACACATATTTGCAAGCAAATAATTTTAAAAGTATAGCCCTTGATAATGCCCTACAGAAATATAATGTCCTAGTGTACTTGATTACCAAAGCAAAACTAAACCTGCTTGCACAAAATAACAGTGCTGTTTCATAATGAAGTGTTTGCTCTTACACCAAAGAAGAACCTTGCAATCAGACACGAAGTTGGTAACAGATGCAGTGTGCAAATCAGGTAATTATTGAAACCAGATTTCTGTCAGAATGGGTTAGGCTTTTGGAGGCTTATATTTTTGTTAAGAAAATGCTGAAAGTAACTGAAACTAAGCTGTAATCTTGGATACATGAGTGTCTTGTTTTGATGATGATGTTCCCATAGAATCATAGAATCGTAGAATAGTAAGGTTGGAAGGGACCTCAAGGATCATTCAGTTCCAACCCCCTGTCATAGGCAGGGACACCTCCCACTAGGACAGGTCACTCAAGGCCTCCTCCAACCTGGCCTTGAACACCTCCAGGGAGGGAGCTAACACAGCCTCCCTGGGCAACCTGTGCCAGTGTCTCACCACCCTCACTGGAAAGAACTTCCTCCTAACATCCAGTCTAAATCCAGTAACATTTCACACAAGGTACTAAAGTTTTTCTTTAACTCAGTGTAATGGTTTAGCACAAGGGCTAACCTGCCTGCTCCTCCAACACAAAAGCGAGAGGAAAAGTAAAACACACAACTCAGGGTTGAGATAAAAAGGTAAGAGAAGAGTTCAATATGACATGAGATACCATAATCACAGTGCATAATTATCTTGGGTAATAATCTGATGTCATGGTAGGCCTAAATCGGCCAAAATAGGTTTATACATGTCCTGGCTTGCCCCCAGACGTGTTCCCCTGCTCCCCCTTCTTCTGTTTTGTGGAGAAGCAACCACAGGAAAGAGGACAAAGAACCTGGAGCCACTGAGTCTGAGGACTGTGGCTTGCCCAAACTTGGTTTGCGTCCTGCCATGAACAAGGTACACAGCTTGCCTCGTGCAAGGCCTGTGTTCTGCCCAAATTTGGGTAAAGCAAGCCTATAGCTTCACCTAATATAGTCAAGCTTGGCAAAGTGCCATCCTGATTGACTAATCTGTATCCAAAGGCCCATTAGTCTCAGGCTGTATTGATAAAAAGGGATGAGCAGGTAGCACAAGGTGTGCTCTGCCGTTGTATTCATGGTGCTGCTGCTGCCTCATTGCATCCTGAACTGCCTGGAAACTTCACTGCCTCATGTTTACCAGGAATGGGCTCTAAATGCCTGCAGCCATTCAGCCTGCATGGCCAGCCTGACATTGTGCCAAGCCTGCACATGGCATTGCATCCTGCCTGCCCTTCTGCAAGGCTGCTGCTGAATGGGGAGTCAAGAGGAACCAGGTCAGAGATGGTGCCAGACTCCAGCTGCCTGAGAAAAGAGCCTGGGAATACTCCAAAGCCTCTAACAGCTTTGAGACCACCGACAGCAACCCCTCCACGTGCTCTGGGTACTGTCTGATACTATTTTGTGAGTAAATACTTAAAGCCTCTTGTAATCACTAATTGCCTTCTGCCATAAGCAGAAAGAAGCTTCCCGCATCCATCCAGTGGCTAAGCAGGATAATGAACTGCAAGCAGTGTAGTGACTGCAGGAACCTTCTCTTCCAGTATGATGTTTGAATTTGCTGGGTACTTCTTACAGTGTTCCAGTTTTTCCTGTTCCCTGTGTGCATAAATTTCCAAACCCTGTGTTTTGAACCTTGTAAATAATTTTTCTGGCGAGATTTAATGTGAATAAACAATTTTCATAGCTATTAACAATCTCTACCTGGATATCAAAATCAATATCGATTATTAAATTTGCATCATTCGTAACATCTAATTAATCTAATAATATAATGCATGATTACCTTAGCTTAGCCTATTTTCGGAAGAAGTGAAATACAGATAAAAAAACAGCTTAAAACAGAAAGCCAAAACCAGCAGCTACCCAATTCCCATCCATTCTGCTGCCATGCCTGCAGAAAAGAGACCAACCCAAGAACATGGAACCCAGAAGTGGTGACCGGGACAGAAAGCCTCTCCTGTTGCAATCTGAACTTCAAGTCCCATATTACTTTGCTCCAGTTCACACTTTCATTTTTTGAAGCTGGCAGGACTACAACATGGTACGAATAACAGCAGCAGGTTCAACTCAACCCATGACACTCAGTCTTGCCAGATTTTATTTATTCAGAAGCCTGTCAAGTGAATACAGCAGATTAGTGGGGAAAATACGCATTTCACAAAGGCCCTTTCACATAAAAAGACCTTTTCAGTCTCTGTAGATGCCACACAGTACTCAATTCAAAGCATGATTCTACACCTAAATACACATTTCGCTCTATCCTATCACACCTTGTATGCTGTAAGGCATAGATGAGCAGTGGTCTATTGGCTGTTGATCCTTTTTAGACAAACAAAAGGCAGTCATTCACAAGAACAACACACTCTCTGCTTCACAATTCAATTCTCTGCTGCCCAATTCAACTGAAATTGTGAACAGATGGAAAGTAAGACTTTACTCATATTTAAGATTTATCACATTCCTCAATGATTTCTTTGATTAATGCAAAATTTAATCAAAATGCTTAGGATTATGAACTATTTCACTACTTCCAAATAGATAATCCACTGATTGTTCTGTAACTCACTGACTCTATTACCATCGGAACCTCATTTATTTTGGCATTATTCTTACTTAATAGTTATTCACTACTGCCATTTTTGTTGGGGTTTTTTAATAGTTAAATAGTTTCTTTGTATGAAATCTATCTCATAATTTTACCTTCAGTGTTTCTAAGGGTAATTTCATATCTGTGTAATTGCAAGATGTGACTTCCCCTTTCCTCCTATGAAAGAGGTTATTTTTCAGTTCTCATAAGCTTTCTGCAGAAGTTGTTGGACAGTTATCTAATTTGTAAGGTGATGGTAAGATGCTCTCTGTAAAGCATTTTATACACTAGCACACTCAGTTAAGTGATTTCATTTTGTAAAAAGCAGAGAAAATGAATTTCGGAACCAAAGTACTGGAGGGACTCTCCAGCATTTTACAGCTACACCATTGCCAATACTCCTCATCTTTTTTATCCTCTTATCTATAGCCTTCTTAATTTATTCTTGTTATTTTTAACTCCTTACTCGTAGAATAAAATCATAAAATGGTTTAGG
>WBNM01038673.1:4286-17078 GCA_013399055.1 Ramphastos sulfuratus
CGGCAGGGGAAGATAGCAGCAGGCGCAGGCGAAGCGGCGGAAGCAGCAAGGGGAAAGTACAAGCTGTGCTTCCAGACATAAAGCTTTTGGTGCTCCAATGAGATTATATTAACTTATCCATTGTTGCCATTCTATGGCCTATCCCCAGAATGTTAGCCTTAGAGCTTCCACCTCCAAGTTTCTCTGAGGTAGGAATCTAACTCAAATGGCCACAACAGTGCATTGTGAACCTTGTAAATAAGCTTTCAGGTGAGATTTAATGTTAATTAACAATTTTAATAGTTAAGAAGAATCTTTGCCTGGATATCAAAATTAATATCAATTATTAATTGTGCATAAATCATAACAGCAGTACCAACAGTTCCTTAGGCCACAAGGAACTGAGCAGTCCAAGAGTTTCTTTCATTAACAAGTCACAAATTGGGAAACATTTTGTTTTCGATGCACAATTTAAGAAATGTGATATAAGCCTAATTCTTAGGAGAATTCACTACAAAAGACTTCAAAATGTTATTCCCTTGTTGAAAAGCTGCCTGTAAACTGACTGTTCTCCCCTTCATTGAGGATTCATCTTGCTTCCTGCATTTGCTGCAGGAGTGAGAAATTTCATAGGTAATTGTTTTGACTGGGAAGCTAAATTGCTGTGGTCATGTCACACTTGATCTGTAAAACACAAGAACATTTCCTACTCTCACAAAGTTTGTAAGCTATTTGATAGATTGTTCCTCTTCAGCAGTAAATCATGTTTGAGCATATGTAAAAAAAAACTTAAAAAAAAATATATTTTGGGGTGAAATAAGGTTTCGTAGGAAAAAAAAATATATGCAAAAGTGGCTGAACTTGAGTGATCATTGGAGACATGAAGTTGTGCTGTTCTATCTCAGTGAACTCAAAGTTGTTCTGTCATTTGAACATAACATCCTCAAATTATTTCAAAAACTGTATTTGTATCATTATATCATAGAATCACAGAATGTCAGGGGCTGGAAGGGACCTTGAAAGATCATCTAGTCCAGCCCCACTGCCAGAGCAGGATCACCTCTAGAACAGATCACACAGGAATGCATCCGGATGGCTCTTGAATATCTCCAGAGAGGGAGAGTCCACAACCTCCCTGGGCAGCCTGTTCCAGTGCTCTGTCACCCTCATAGGGAAAAAATTCCTCCTCAGTTTCACATGGAATCTCCTATGCCTCAGCTTCCACCCATTGCCCCTTGCCCTGTCACTGGGCAACACCAAGCAGAGCCTGCCTCCATCCTCCTGGCACTCACCCTTTACATATTTATAAACATGAATGAGATCACCTCTTCTCTCCAAGCTAACAAGCCCCAGCTCCCTCAGTCTTTCCTCTTAAGGAAGATGTTAAACTTCTTTAATCATTTTTGTGTCTCTGCGCTGGACTCTCAAGCAGCTCCTGTCCTTCTTGAGATGGGGGGAGCAGAACTGGGCACAATGCTCCAGATGAAGCCTCACCAGGGCAGAGTAGAGGGGCAGGAGAATCTCCCTCAACCTACTAACNAGTTATCAGGTTGCATGACTTCCCCTTTATAAAACCATGCTGACTGCTCCCAATGACCTTCTTGTCCTTGATATGGCTAAGCACAGTGCTGAGGATAAGCCACTCCATTATCTTTCTGGGGTCGGAGATGAGGCTGACAGGTCTATAGTTACCTGGGTCCTCCTTCTTACCCTTTTGAAGATTGGAGTGATGTTTGCCCTCCTCCAATCCCCAGGCACCTCTCCTGTCCACCATGACCTACCAAAGATGATGAAAAGTGCCTGGCAATGACCCCAGCCAGCTCCTTCAGCACTCAGGGGTGCATGCCATGAGGACCCAGATGCTCAGTTTACTTAACTGTTCCCTAACCCACTCCTCATTAACATAGTCCCCACCAACCAAGGAAGCCTCCTCCTTAACTTTGTCATCTTCTGTGGCTTCAGGGGTGTGGGGCTCCTGAGTATAGATGGAGACAAAGAATGGTTTAGGTTGGAAGGGAACTCAGATCATCCAGTTCCAACCCCCTGCCATAGGCAAGGACATCTCCCACTAGTACAGGTCATCCAAGGCCTCCTCCAACCTGGCCTTGAACACCTCCAGGGAGGGAGCAGCCACAACCTCTCTGGGCAACCTGTGCCAGTGTTTCACCACTCTCACTGCAAACAACTTCTTCCTAACATCCAGTCTAAATCTCCCCTCTGCCAGTTCAAACCTATTGCCCCTTGTCCTGTCATTGCAAGACCTCGTAAATAAAGACAGATCTTAAAATAAGCTGGAAAGTTTATTTCTTATATACAACTTCAGAGAACCCCAGTAGACACATTTCCAATGAGCTACAATAGCTATCAAGTACAGCCCTGCTAAGAAGTTCAGCTGCAGTAAAAAGGTCTGCAAATGTTTCAGGCCAGGGTTTCTTTTAAGAACCGTGAGCAAGCATGACCAAGAATTGAATGTTAGAAATTTCATTAATAAAAAAACATGAAGCCTTTTTTTAAAATAGTCATTTTCTCACCTCCTATGAACCCTGACAAGTTCTTTTGGAAAATGTCACTGCTATTGAATTTCTGCTGCAGCTAAGTGACAATAATTTTTTTCCCCTCAAATTCTTGTAGTTTTCTCATTTTGAACATAACAATCTGCTTTCCTCCTTTATTTGCAAGGACTGGCACAAAGTGAGTGTCTTTCAGGATTGAGATTGGGGAGAAAAGAGAGAAATAAAGATTTGGGGGGGGGGGAAAAGTCACCAATGCTTTTTAAAGATGAAGTCTCTATAAGATGAACTGAAAACTAAAAGACTATTTAAAAGTTTTGATAGTGTGCATCTCACACTATCAAATATACACAATTCTAAACTTTCAAATACAGACAGTATTTCAGCTTACTTAAGCTGCTTATATATATGTGTGTGCACTTTATATATCATTTACATCATGAAGATCAGTGGGTATACTCATCTACTGCTTTTCAGCAACAAAATGCATCTATTTGCAGGACACATGAAGCCCTCTACCAAGCTTCAAAGTAAACACAAACTCTTCATCTTGTCCTGTTTTTCTGCATGAACACTAGGAAAACCAGTCTTGCCAGATCCTCTGCATATTTAAGCCCTCTTTATTTTTCAAACCACTGAGGAGGGATTTCTCAGGCCAAAAAACACTGTATTTCTCCTATGAAATCACACAATTACAGAATGGTCTGGATTGGAAGGGACCTCCAAAGGTCATCTAGTCCAAGCCCCTCTGCAGTCAGAAGGGGCATCCTCAACTAGATCAGGCTACCCAGAGCCCTGTTGAGCCTCAACTTGAATATCTCCAGGGATGGGGCCCCAACCACCTCCCCAGGCAACCTGTTCCACTACCCTTGTGGTAAAACACTTGTTCCTAACATCCTGTCTAAATCTACTCCTCTCTACTTTGAAGCCATTGCCCCCTGTCCTGTCTACATTCCTGCTTCTGACAGGTGGACTGCCACATTTTGTCCAATTATATGCTACAAGAGAAGACCACTTCAAGTATTAAAAAAGCTTTTCATGTAGCAGGTAGTGTTACATAGAAAAAGTAACAAAGGCTAAAAACTCATCCTTCAAGTCACTCTGTGTTTTGCTCAGAAAAGGCTGTAGGACAGTTAGTTTCTTTTCATTGCAATGTACTTAGCTACACACTACCCCAAAACTGAGAATTAAGTCACTTATGGTCCAAACAAAATTGTTTTATAATGTTTAAAATTAAAATTAACACACTATTAATCTGTGACTCCTAAGTATAAAGACCTTGAAACAACCTCAATAAAGCAATTTTGAAGGCAGCCTTCATTGTAAAATGCATCAAGATGAAATTTTTAGAAGCAATAAAAGAGGTCAAGACAATTAATTTTTCTAGACTTTTAGGCTCCCTTAAAGTTCCACGGAAATAAAGTGATTCAGCACACCAATATTGCTGTTTGGTATATGGAGGGATCACAACTTGCTTTTGAAGTGCATCTTCGACACCCTTAATTTAGGATTATCACCTACCATAAGGCTAACTGTCCATTTGGATAGCTTTTACAATCCTTTCAATGCAATTTCCTTTCCCAGTGCATAATGCAATCAATGTCAATCAATTACCCTTTCAGAGCAGAAGCAGGAGGCTGAAGTCAGTACTGGCTCCAGCCAAGGAGGTTGCTGTAGATCAAAATTCCAAAAGACAAGATTCTTCACTTCTGTGATTTTCCTGGTTGTAAATCATCTCCTGACAGATCATTCATAAGCATTTCTCTTTGCAATTATGTTCTCAACTCGTTCAGTGAAATTGATTTTAAACTAAATAATTACTTTAGACAAAGTCCTGGATTTCTCCCCTATGACTGATAGTGAGAGCCAGCTGACTCCAAAGCATTCATACATTTGTGGACTGCTTTGAGCAAATGACACACACTCAAATGGAAGACTCACAGCAACAGCAGACCTAATTAAAGTGCTTTGCAAAGCAAAACATTGGACAGATGTCCAAAACCCTGATCAATCATGTTTTGTTTTGTCATTGTGGTTAAGTCCTTCTGTTAAGAAATACTTTCACCCAACTTGACAGTACTGAGATGGCCAATGGCTGCACTAGCAACTTAGGGAGATGACATCTGTAAGAGCTCACAGTCTGCAATGCTGTGTTAAGTTCAGTGAAACATCATTATCGCTTCAGTGGCACTGTCAGATAAATGTATTGTTTCATTCACCAAAAGCTGGTGCTAGCCCATGCATGAGCATGATATCCATCTCCTAAAAGCACCTTTGACATCTCTTAAGAATAGGCACTAGAGAACAGGCCTTATGAGGAGCAGGTGAGGGAACTGGGGTTGTTTAATCTGAAAGTGTGCTGGTTTGAGGCTAATTGGAATATTTTAATGGAGAAAACTATATTATAGGCTGTGAAAAGAAAACAATGGTGATGTCTACTTCACTCATAGGCTTGCTGAGATGTATAAGACTAAGAACACAAAAACATAGATAAGACACTCTTGGAGTCTTGTCTCTGCCTTTCTGGGAGCTTTTGGACTCTCTGCTGAATAACCTAACTAACCACTTTCCTTCTAAGCCCCATGGCCGATCCTCCCAACTCACCTTGTGCATAAGCCAAACCCTGGGGTAAGGTAGAGGGGTGGGGAGAAGGTGCAAGGGTGGTTGGGAGCCCCTCCTGGGGACTCTGATTTCTGGGAGGGGGATTGTGTTTCTGTATTACCTTTAACTTGTATATCTCTGTAACTGTTCCTGTCTATTGTGTATATNTTTGCTGTACATATTAAGCCCCTGTACATATTAAGAATCCTAAACTTATATACATATTCCTGTGAGTCCAAGGAGAATACATTGGCAAGCAGACCACTGGCAGATGTTCATCAGGTGGAGTGGGAGGCCCAAACTCCACAGGTGGCCAAGAAGGCCAATGGTATTCTAGGGTGCATTAAGAAGGTGGTCAGCAGGTCCAGGAAGGTTTCTCCTCCCCTTTACTTTGCTTTGGTGAGGCCTTACTTGGGAGTAGTGTCCAGTTTTGAACTCCTCAGGTCATAGAATCAGCCAGGCTGGAAGAGACCTCCAAGCTCACCCAGCCCAACCTATCACCCAGCCCCAGACAGCCAACCAGATCATGGCACCAAGCGTCCCATCCAGGCTCTGCCCAAACACTTCCAGGGATGGCGAATCCAGCACCTCCCTGGGCAGCCCACCCCAACGCCAATCACTCTCTCCATCAAGAACCTCCTCCCAACATCCAGCCCACTTTCAGCCAGCTGAGTCTAGCCTGGGTGATTTTACAAAGTGTGGGGGGCAGGGAACTCCCAAACCATCACAGGAGGAAAGAAGGCTCTCTCTCTGTAAAAAGTATGCAGCAAGGTGGGCTCAATTTCTTCTTCCTAGTAATAAGTGATAGGAAAAGAGGAAATGTCATCGAGTTGCACCAAGGTAGGATTGGGTTAGACATTAGAGGAAACTCCTTTACTATAAAGGGTTCTCAAACATTGCAATAGGCTGCCTGTGGAGGTGGGTAAATCCTTACCCCTGAAGATCACACATAAATCAAAATGTTAGGGGCTGGAAGGGATCTGAAAAGATCATCTAGTAAAACTTAGCATGTGATTAAAAGGTGCAGATATGCAGTACCAATGGGCATGGTTAAGCAGAGTTGGATAACTACATGACTTGGTGATCCCAAAGGTCTTTTCCAACCAAACCAATTCTATTATTCTATGAATATTTACAGGCAAATAGTTGTATTTAAAGACCAGAGTCAGAGACTAGAGCAATGGCTAGGCAGATAAGAAATGTTTTAGAGAATGTTTTATGAATTTTCAGATCACTGGAATTTACCATATTTTAGAAGCTTTATTTTGATGCATTTATAAAATATTTTTGCTTGTATTGATATAACATGGACAGGTTCTATAGAATCATTTCAGTTGGAAAAGATGTTTAAGATCAAGTCCAACCATTATTTAAATCAGGAATCTCAATTTTATGGGGTTTTTTTCTGTTTTGTTTTGTTTTTTAAACTAATCACATGCTAAATGTTACAGAAATACATACAGCCTGCAGAGCCTCCCTGCTCAGACTGTGTGCTGTGATGTTGCCATGCTTTTTAGACCCTGATCAAGATGAGCTACCTGACATCACCTACTTGATCAATAACAGAACCCAAAAAGAACAGATCTATGGAGCATAGCCTAGTTTTACTACTGGCTAGACACCTGACAATCACATTATGTACATTTATAGAATCATAGAATGGTTAAGGTTGGAACTGACCTCAAAGATCATCTAGTTCCAACCCCACCGCCATAGGCAGGGACACCTCCCACTAGAACAGGTCACTCAAGGCCTCATCCAACCTGGCCTTGAACACCTTCAGGGAGGGAGCAGCCACAACCTCTCTGGGCAACTTGAGCCAGTGTCTCACCACCCTCATTGCAAAGAACTTCCTCCTGACATCAAGTTTAAATTTCCCCTCTGACAGTTTAAACCCATTACTCTTCATCCTGTCATTACAAGACCTTGTCAATAGTCCCTCTCTAGCCTTCCTGTAAGCCCTCGTCAGATACTGGAGGGCCACTCCAAGGTCTCCCTGAAGCCTTCTCTTCTCCAGGCTGAAAAGCCCCAGTTCTCATAGCTTGTTCTCACTGGAAAACTGCTCCAGCCCTCTGACCATTTTTGTGGCCTCCTCTGGACTGGCTCAAACAGTGGAATGTCCTTCTTGTGTTGGGGGCTTCAGAACTGTACACAGTACACCAGGTGGGGTCCCAGGAGAACAGTGTCTTGTTTTGTTTCATAACTCTCACAAAGTTATTGTGCTGGGTTAACTTCACTCTTTGTTTGTGATCTCAGAATTGCAGTGCGTCTTCTGATTTAGCTCATTTGAAACAAGCCTCTTTCATGAACTCTTAAAACACAATGCTGAAAACTAAACACAACAAGCAAATTGATGGCAAGAGCCTACAGGAAAGTTCACTCCTAATTCAGACCAAAACACAAAAGATGAAAACATCCCCTCTCCATTACCCAGTACAGTCTTTCACTGTGCCTCAGGGTGCCATGTAGAGGTGCTGAGGGAACTGGATGAAAACCATAAAACTGAAATCAGAAGAGGATTTTGCCAGCATGGCTGGAGAAATTTAACATTGCTTCCCAACCTGAGCCATGCTTAAGACACCAATCAGGACCAGTCAGAATACAAGAAGAAAAGAATGTGTAGCTTGTGTGAGCCTGAAAATATTGGACTGGTTTATTGATCGTTGCATATTAGTAATGGAAGGACATAGGCACACTGAACCTAAAGAATAAAAGAGCAAAGAAAATTGTGGAGAGGCTAATTAGGCACTTAACTGCAAAAGAATTTTTTTGTTGTTATTTG
This sequence comes from Ramphastos sulfuratus, assembly GCA_013399055.1. Lineage (NCBI taxonomy): Eukaryota > Metazoa > Chordata > Aves > Piciformes > Ramphastidae > Ramphastos > Ramphastos sulfuratus. Next base: position 12,159 of record WBNM01038673.1, read on the forward strand.
ACAGCAAAACTGTGACTTGATAGTCATCTACAAATGCATGCAGCATGTATCACACAGTATCACAGTATCACCAAGGTTGGAAGAGACCTCAAAGATCATCAAGTCCAACCCATTACCACAGACCTCAAGACTAGACCATGGCACCGAGTGCCACGTCCAAACCTGCCTTGAACACCTCCAGGGACGGTGACTCCACCACCTCCCTGGGCAGCCCATTCCAGTGGGGAATGACTCTCTCGGTGAAGAACTTTCTCCTTACCTCCAGCCTAAACTTCCCCTGGTGCAGCTTGAGACTGTGTCCTCTTGTTCTGGTGCTGGTTGCCTGAGAGAAGAAAGCAACCTCCTGCTGGCCACAACCACCCTTCAGGTAGTTGTAGACAGCAATAAGGTCTCCCCTGAGCCTCCTCTTCTCCAGGCTAAACAATCCCAGCTCCCTCAGCCTCTCCTCATAGGGCTTGTGCTCGAGGCCTCTCACCAGCCTCGTTGCCCTTCTCTGGACACGCTCAAGCACCTCAATGTCCTTCTTAAATTGAGGGGCCCAGAACTGGACACAGTACTCAAGGTGTGGCCTAACCAGTGCAGAGTACAGGGGGAGAATGACCTCCCTGCTCCTGCTGGCCACACTATTCCTGATGCAGGCCAGGATGCCATTGGCCTTCTTGGCCACCTGGGCACACTGCTGGCTCATGTTTAGGTGGGTGTCAATCAGTACCCCCAGATCCCTTTCTGTTTGGCTGCTCTCCAGCCACTCCGACCCCAGCCTGTAGCTCTGCATGGGGTTGTTGTGGCCAAAGTGCAGCCCCCGGCACTTGGATTTGTTGAATGCCATCCCCTTGGACTCTGCCCATCTGTCCAGGCGCTCGAGGTCCTGCTGCAGAGCCCTTCTGCCCTCCAACCCACCAACATCTGCCCCCAGCTTGCTGTCACCTGAAAATTTGCTGATGACTGTCTCGATGCCCTCGTCCAGATCATCAATGAAGATGTTAAAGAGGATGGGGCCCAGTAAACATACGTAAACATATACTGTAAGGAGAGATCACTAAAAGTGCCTTAGGAGAGCCTAATCTGGAATAAATTCATCAAGTAAGGAAATAGAAAATCCAAATTACCAGAGCAAGAAAAATATATGACTACAGAACCCTTGTAATAACCTTTTTACCTAGAAAGACTATATGATTTCTCAGTGCTATGTATTGATGTAGGTTCAGGGGTTACCCGCCCCCTCACACTTTGTAAAATGACCCAGGCTAAAACTCAGTCGGCTGGAAGTTTAGATGAAGCTCTATTTACAGCTCAGCACAATGTACAAGCAGATATATACACTATATACAGGAATAGTTACAGAAATATACAAAGTAAAGGTAATACAGAAACACAACACCCCTCCCAGAAATCAGAGACCCCAGGAGGGGCTCCCAACCACCATTCCACCTTCTCTCCACCCCTATACCTTAATCCAAGGTTTTGAGGATCGGCCAGAGGAGGAGTTAGAAGAAAAAGTGGTTAGTGAAATCAATCAGCAGAGAGGAGAAGTTCAGAAGCTGCTATACAGCCCCAGACACTGTGCCCCAGAGAGTGCGACAAGCCCGACTGACTCATCTTTTGTTTTGAGTACTTATTCCTAAACATCTCAGCAAGCCTATGAGTGAAGTAGACATCACCATTGTTTTCCTTTCACAGCATATAGTATAATTTTCTCTATTAAAATATTCCAATTAGCTCAAACCAGCACATGTATAGTGAAGTTCATATGTGAAGATGATGCTATTTGTTATTGATTCAATAGCATAACAGGATTCATTTTTTACTGAGATTATCTATTGGTAGAGTTAGCATTTTGTTTGCTTTGCATTTACTTTTAAAATAGCCCTCCTAATGCTCAGGCTGTGAATTTGTATTTGAGAAAGACCTTCAAAGACTGACACCAAGAAACAGGCTGCTGACTCAGGAACAACTGGAAAAAGAATTAAAGCACTTTCTTGATCCAAGAGATATTGTAGGGACAAGAGTTTGTCTTTAGAGTAAAGAGCAGAGCCAATGGGACTATAAACCTCTACCTTGTCTATTTTTACATTGATTTGGTGCAGCAGCAGAGAGAAAAGGAAGCTTCTGAGAACACCACAAAAGCAGAAGTCAGCAGATCTTACAAAGGGAAGATATAATTTTGGGATTAGAACACCAGTGCTCTGTATCATTGATTTTTCTTCCAGCATCTGCATATCCTAGAGGATATTCCATGTTTTTTAAATTAAAAGGAAGGGTTAGGTCTTTAACATCTACCTTCTAACTGGGAAATGAATCACAGACACCTTGCTCTGTCAAAACAATGTAAGAAAAATTAAAAAGTGAAGATTTCAGAAAACTGAAATACTCAGTCATGTCCCCCTATACTCTGAAGAGCAGTACAGATGCCCCAACTTGTTGCTGATCAATGTCAGTGAGGTTGTAGCATCACCTTTCTATGCCAAGAGCAATACTGAGGCTTTCCAGGTTTGCACAGATGGATCATCCCTCTTCTGCTAGTTTAACTTTCAGTGTCAAGTGAAGATATAGGCATTGTGGTCTACTTTAGTCAACAGAAAACCCCTAAAGACAGACTGCATACTATATAGAAATCACTATCTTCATGAATCCAAATTAATGGTGTAGCATAAATAAAAGTAAGGCTCCAAGAGCTGAACTGCCACATGAGTGGCTACTCTGTCAAGCACACCATCATCTGTGACAGTAATGCTGAGCTACGTGGACAGATGTAACCCTGCATGACTGCAGCTATTTGCAACCAAGAGTAACAGCATGGAGAAAGCAGGTGGAAATTTAGTACTATATTTACATCTTATTAATTAGGTTGAGGCTTTGATAGGATTACAAGTAATGGGGAAATTTGACTTGGATGGGAAACTGGAATAAATGACACCACATTCCATACACTTGTCATATCTCACTGTTTTGCTTTCAGGTTGTGGTAGAACTTTTGTCTTTTCTCCCTCATTTCATCTTTGCTAGGGAACCATAAAGACAGGAGGCAGTTCAATGCATTGCTTACCTAGGCAAGCTTTGTTTGGCCTTTCTTACCTTTCAGCATGTACTTAGTTGGGCTGGAGCAGAAGAGTAGGCAATGCAAGCACTGCAACTGTAATGAGACTCAGAATGGCACACAGTTCAGGAGACATTCAGTTGGGTTGTGTTGTTTTCAATGGCATCTTTGGGCCCCAGTTTTAAGGAGGAAGAGGTTGGTTGTCTTGCAAAGCAGTGCTTCCCTTTGCCTCATGTCTTCTACCATTTATGTGAAGGTGGAGGAATGGAAGATGTTTGGACTGGGCATGATCCATAGACATACTACAGCTCTGACACTGGAAATCTGCAAGATCCACAAATGCTCTCTGATGTGCTTATCAAATAATTTATTTCAGGAGGCAAACACCATTGTTCCTCATTTAAAAACAGGTAACAGATACAGAAATTTGGGGTTTTAGTATATTTGAAGTTCTTCCAAGCTAAAGATCAGGTTTTTTTCATTAAAAGTGATTTGTTAGTCTGAGAATACAGTCCTGGTCAGGTAAAAGCATAAAACAATTTCTCACAAAAATAACAAACCAATTAAAGTTCCCACTCTGTAAAATTTAGGTACATTCAGAAAGATTGGTTTACCAATCTTTTATATAGGCTGAATCACAACTTTGAGTTCTAATTCAAGTAATTCTGACTCCATACTTAAATGAACTAAGTCAATTAAAAACAATTCTTGAATTTCAATGAGCTTTGGATTAGCTCTATTATAATAGAAAGTGGCTAAAAAAATCTCTGTATTAACTGCATACAAATTTTAAGTAAGGAGAAGTACTCTGACCTTGTATTTGAACCAAATTTCAGGACATGGTTACTATGAAAACCAAACACAAACCCACACCTATGTTATACTTTTTAACCAAACACCTTAGAGTTAAGAATCCACAGATTGAATATGCATGAGAAGCTTTAAAACAGAAATAACATAAAAACAAAACAAAAGCTATAGGACTCAAAAGCTCTATTGTCTGTGAAGGTCTAGCCAATGTCTTACTAAGGAAAGGTTATGAAGAGTAGCAAGGTATGCTCTTACAACAGGCCACCATAACTACAGGTAATTAAAGCAAAAGATAAATTATTTTGAAAGGGCAAGTTGGAGTTGCATTTGAATATATTTTAAATGGTCATGCTAGAATAATCAGATGCTGTCTTCTCTCCTAATAGGAGCTAGTTGCCAGTTTTAAAGCACTAATGACAGGTCTTAAGTTTATTTTGAGTTGTTCAACTTGAGATATGTCAAATGTGACTTTCAGAGAGCAAGCGTTAAACTAATTCCTCATTGAAGTTTATAAACTTCAATTTTGGTCATTTACAGAAAGCAACAAATCTTACTCAGCTGTCTTACTATTTTCCATATTTTACTACTGTGTTATTCATACTGCTTCCATTTTCTTTTTCAGCCTCTGATTCTATTGCTTTAAAATAAAGTAAAAACCCAAGGGAAAAAAAAAAACCAGTCATCTCTTCTTGCTGTGTCACCATTCTTGGTCTAGATTTCTTGATGAAATTGCTCAGAAATTACCTAAAATATGTTTTAATCAGAAATTGCAAAAACATATAGCCTTTGATGTCTTTTAAGAGGATGTATGTGGTGTGCCAACAACTAGGACTTCTCTGCTAGCCTACATAGGCTACTCTTGTAGACTTCAGACACCAGAGCCCATACCTACAGTAAACAACTCAGCAGGTGAACCCCAGAGCTCTTGTGATCAGTGCTGTTTAACATCTTTGTCAGTGCCATGGACAGAGGAATCAGTGCACCCTCAGGAACTTTGCAGATGGCACCAAGCTGTGTAGCACAGTTGACTTGCTAGAGGGCAGGGATCCATCCAGAGGGACCTGGACAGGCTG
>WBNM01038685.1:0-20423 GCA_013399055.1 Ramphastos sulfuratus
AACAGACTGGCTTCAGAGAGTTTGTGTCTCTCCTTATTTCCTGACTTAGGTGCTTCACAGCCTTTCTGTTTTAAAACGTGTCCTAAAGATGACAGTAACATTGGGCTACCACAGCTTAGATATCTGCCATCAAAAGGCAAGCAGGACTGCAAGAGGTAGAAAGATGATCTGTTGACAAAAGACATTTTCATTTCTCTCATTCCATAGCTATGATGCTGGAGGACCTCCAGCATCTCCTGTGAGGACCTCCAGCATGTCCTATGAGGCCAGACTGAGGGAGTTGGGGTTGTTCAGTTTGAAGAAAAGTCCAAGGAGACTTTATTGTGGCCTTCCATTATCTGAAGGGAGCTACAAGAAAGCTGCTGAGACACTGTTTAGGGAGTCAGGTAGTGATAGAACTGGGAGGGAATGGATCCAACCTAGCAGAGGGGAGATTCAGATTAGGTGTTAGGAAGAAGTTCTTCCCCATGAGGGTGGTGAGACCCTGGCACAGGTTGCTGAGAGAGGTGGTAGAAGCTTCATCCCTGGAAGTTTTTAAGGCCAGGCTGGATGTGGCTGTGGGCAACCTGATCTAGTGTGAGGTGTCCCTGCCCATGGCAGGGGAGTTGGAACTGGATGATCCTTGAGATCCCTTCCAGCCCTGACAATTACTCTGTGATTTACCAAGTGCTCTGCTGCTTATCAGCCTTGCCCAGTGCTTTTTTGGGGACTAATTCACACCTGTCTGTTCCTATCACTTCCAAGTGCAGCTGGATGTTAGCTTTTTAATGCAATCCATTAAATTTTCATTCTCTTTCTCCCTCTTCTCTCTCCCTTTCCCCAGGCCCCCATGTTTTCTTGGCCGCGGCTGCGAGATGCTGACCCTGTTCTCCGGTGTGAAATGGCCTCTACTGGGGAGGTATCTTTTACATTTGCTATTTAGTTGTTTATCTTTAACCAAATTTCCTTTAAGCATCATGAATCTTTGAAACTGATCTTATTACTGTCTGAATGGTGATGGAATCTTTAGCTTCTTCAGAAAGTTGAAAGCATCTTTATTAAGCCACCTTGTCCTAGAACATGGAGTTCCTTCAGCCGCTGGATGTCCCTCCTTACCTGCATGTCAGATCCTTGGGTTGGACCTGGTTGGTGTGACACCTGAAGTGAGCTTCCCTTAGAGCTGTCATGTTCTGGGAGGTTCTTGGTTCACCAGTCTGCTTCTAGCTGGACAGCTGCTTTCAGCTTTCAAACCCCCCCACTGACACGTGCCAATATTGAGACTCCAGGTCGTCAGCATTTGGTCTTGGAGTGTGCTGCTCACTTAGAAGGCAACAAAAATGTGTGCTGATGTTTCCTGTTGCCTGGTAACTATCACAGCATGTCCCAAGGATCAAAAGGTGAGAAAGAGTGAATAAAATGTCATGGCTGCAGCACTGTTGGTAGGGTGAGGAGCAGACTGGGCTGCTTTACACACTCCTAGAGCAGGGCTTTGAGCGGCTTCTTAGATGTCTCTCTGGTGTGCACATAGAACCAGCATAGAATGGTCTTGGGTTGAAAGGGAGCTGCAGCACTGTTGGTAGAATGAGAAGCAGACTGGGCTGATTTACACACTCCTAAAGCAGGGCTGTGAGAGGCTTCTTAGATGTCTCTCTGATGTGCACATAGAACCAGCATAGAATGGTTTGGGGTTGAAAGGGACCTTTAAAGGTCATCTAGTCCTTCTAGATGAGTCAGCAGGGACATCCTCAACTAGATGAGGTTGCCCAGAGCCCTGTTGATCCTCACCTTGAATATCTCCAGGGATGGGGCCTCAACCACCTCCCTGGGCAAGCCGTTGGAGCATTCCACCACCTTCATGGTGCAGAACTGGCTCCTAACATCCCATCTAAATCTGCTCTTGATGGCACACCCTAAAGGCACAGAGCTGTTTCTCTTTCTGCACAGGCTCAGCACTGCCTCTCAGGGGGTGCAGGTTTCCAACTGCATGATTTGAAGGTATTAACTCATCTAGAAGAAAGAGGTTTCTTTATGAGCTGTCAATAGCTTATGCAGATACAGCCAAGTTACCTTTAAATGTCCTTTTTCTGCTACAGCTGGAAAAGTATTACAGTAGCAAGAAACTTACTGTGGGCTAAAAAGCCCACCTGGGAAGTGGTTAAATACTGAGGTAATTAGATTAGTTTTAACTCTGCTCTACCATAGTTGTGCAGGTGGCAGAGCCTAGGCTGCTCTAATAGGAGCTTGAGTATGTCTATGCAAGCTGCTTTCCTTAGGAGAGACTTAAAATTTCACTAGGAAAAAAAAGCACTGTGCCCTGATACAAGGTAAGAACAGCCTTAGGTCTCCTACATCTCTCCAGAATTACTTTATTTTGCTCTTCATAATGTGTGGAAAATCAGGATTGCAGAAGATTTCCTTTCAGTGTAGTTAAAGGACAGAAAAAAAAAAAAAAAAGCTGAGTGACTTTTTTTTTTTTTTCCAGAACAAGATTAACTACAGAGATAACTCCCACTCCTAAAAAAAATTAAATAAAAGGAATATAAATGTAACTAAGGGCAAGAATTGTTTTTTCTGAGCTTGATATGAAGTTAGAGATTACTTTGGTCATAAAGGAGGGATTATTAACTTTTATGAGTTGGAAAGAGCCATATTCACAGATGCCATAAAATGTGACAGTTATGAAAGTCTTTCTTATGGGTGAGGTGAGGAGAACAACTTGCTTTGGGTAAAATGCTCAATTATGCCTCAAAAACATTGTTCACACCACAACTTGATTTTGGGCTTGGATTTGTCACAAGAGAGACATTTTACTGAAAGTCCTGATGCCCAATGACAGTAGAAGGTACAATGATGGAGTCCCTTTCAGTATTGTAGCTGTTTTGACCACAGCATTGTGATAAACCTCACAGAATCACAGAAAACATCTGGTTGGAAGAGACCTCCAAGCTCATCCAGTCCAACCTTCCACCCAGCACTGCAGGGGCAACACCAAACCATGTCCCTAAGCACCNAACCCTCTCCAAGCAGGCTGGAAAACCCAGGTCCTAGCTTACCCAGCAGGGTGTTGACCACTACCCTAGCAAGTCCAGGACACACAGAACTCTTCAGGCAGACACATTGCAGAACAACCTGAACTGAAGGCTGAGTTTTAGGGAACAGCTGAGATACTTGTCCTAATTCCTTTTATCTCTTCCTTATCCCTTCCCTTGTGGGATTTTTGCTTGCTTGGTTGTTCTTTTTTTTTCTTCTTCTTCTTCCTTTTTTCTTCACTTCAGAAGATCTGGCAAGTTATGATTTGTTCTTCTTACCTGAAATCCTGGTGTCTGCTCACCATGGTAACAGTGAGACCATGAGTGTCAAGGCTCACTCTGTGATGGAAGGGTCATAAGAGGAAAATGGGAGAGCAATTCACAATCACGGATTCACAGATTGCCTTGGCTTGGAAGGGACCCTCAAAGGTCATCTTGTCCAACCCCCCCAGAAGGCAGCAAGGACACCTCCAACTAGATCAGGCTGCCCAGGGCCACATCCAGTCTGATCTTGAATGAGGAATCCCTGGGCAAACTCTTCCAGTATTTTACCAGTCTCTCTGCAAAGAACTTCTTCCTCATGTCCAACCTAAATCTCCCCAGTTCCAAACCATTGCCCTTGTCCTATCACTCCAAGTCCTTCTAAACAATCTCTCCCCAGCCCTCCTGTAGGTCCCCTTCAGACATTGAACTACAGCAATAAGTGCCCCCTGGCACCTTCTCTTCCCCAGGCTGAACAGCCCCAATTCTTTCAGCCTGTCTTTAGAGGAGAGGTGTTCCAGCCCTCTGAGCATCCTGACAGTCCTCCTCTGGGCCAGCTCTCACAGGTCTATGTCCCTCTTGTGATGGGATCCCACAGCCGGACACAGCACTGCAGAGTGGCAGAATCACCTGGCACAACCTGGTGGCCTGGCTTCTTTAGATGCAGCCCAGGATGCTGGGCTGCAAGTGGGCATTGGTGGCTCACCTCCAGCTTCTCATTCCCAGCCCCATCTTACATCAGTGGAGATTTCTGACTCGAAGGGGAAAATTCTGTGAGTTTCTGTTTCTGTCCTTTCAAAGAGTGTGGAGTTTGCCAGTTCCCTTCCACCCCGTGCAAAAAAAGTCCTGCACTTCCCCCTCCTTCTCCCCCTCCCCCTCTCTCTCTCTCTCCCTCCCTCTCTGTCACTAGCATCCCAAGTCCTTGTCAGGGAGCACTATCTGAGTGCATTATTACTGTGTGTCTCTCTCTCCTCCCCNCTACCTGAGTGCATCATTACTGTGTGCCAGTCTGTAAGCTACTGAGCTGCACAGACAGCGCTGACCGGTGGAGAGCTGCTAAACGATTCTTATTGATTTCTTTATCACACTCTTGTTTACATAAAATAAGTGATGATGAATGGTTCTGCCTGCTGGCTGTTCTCCTAAGTACACACTCACATTTTCCTCGAATTTCCTCTGTCTGTGGGCATGCAATGTCCACAAGGAATGCCAGCAGGACGTACCAGGACAGGAACTCTCTTAACTGCGCTTTGCAACACGTGCAGGGAAGCTGCCTGCCTGCAGGGCACTACTCCCTGGGGTGTAAGCATTGCATAACGTTCAACAATTTGCAGTGCACTCACAGATGTTACACCAGAGTCACAGAATTGTCAGAGCTGGAAGGGAACTCAAGGATCATCCAGTTCCAACCCTTCTGCTATAGGCAGAGACACCTCGCGCTGGATAAGGTTCCACATCCAGCCTGGCCTCAAAANCAGAGGCTGTGCACAGGATTCTCATAACTCAGCAGAATCAATTGTTGTTACTCCTTGGTGTGCCTGTTTGAAGCTGAAGTGTTGATTATTGACTCATTAAAATCATGAGATTTGTCTGCAAGGGTTTTCTGATTATTTTATTTTATTTTCTCTCTTTTCTTTCTCATGCCTGCAGGCTCCATGCAGAGGAAGTCTGAATCTGCACAAAGAAGCCCAAAAGAGCCTATTTGATTTTATTCCTGTTTTCTTTTTAAAGCAATGATTTGGGGTTGGTTTTCATTCTTCACCCTCATGCTGCCTTCTTTGTGCCTTTTCCCAGGTGGCATGCTTTGGTGAGGATGTGTACTCTGCCTTCCAGAAGGCTATGCTGGCCACAGGGTTTACATTCCCCAAGAAAGGAATTTTGATTGGAATCCAGGTGAGTCCTACAAATGGAAGCTGAGAAATACTGAGAGGAACTCAATAACTGTTGCCTTGTTTTCATTCCTGTGTCTTTGTGGTTTAAATGAGTCCCTCTGCAATCCATTTGGAAATGGAGCAAGACAGTGAGGAGCAAACACTATGAAGAGATCTTTACTGGATTCCCTGTGGTTGGCCTATTTCCCCACCCCCCCGTTCTGGCTTCTGGTGGTTTCTACTGGGGTGCAGAAGTTTGCTGAGGGGCAAATCCCAGGATCGTTACAAGCATAGTCTTGGGATCAGGGTTAGAAGCCACCTTCCTGCAGAGAGCAATGCCCACAGATGATGAGTCCAGAGAAAACCCAGAGCCTACTCCTGCTCCTTATGAAATAGGAGTCATAGAATCATAGAATGGTAAGGTTGGAAGGAGACCTCAAGGATCATCTAGTTCCATCCCCCTGCCATAGGCAGGGACACCTCCCACTAGCACAGGTTACTCAAGGCCTCCTCCAACCTGGCCTTGAACACCTCCAGGGAGGGAGCAGCGACAACCTCCCTGGGCAACCTGTTCCAGTGCCTCACCACCCTCACTGTAAAGAGCTTCCTCCTAACATCCAGTCTCAGTCTTCCCTCTGCCAGTTTAAACCCATTGCCCCTTGTCCTGTCATTGCCTTTGGATGCAGCTTTCTAATCCTGACATATAAACTCCACTAATTTGTACACTGCCTCTTGCCCTTTCAAACCAGTTCCACTCTGCTACCCCAGAACATTCAGGCAGTTTCCATGCTGCAGAGCTGGAAACAGCTGGAATCTGCCAGCTTTCCCCACAGACACATGTATTTCACTGCAAGCAGAGCTGCAGTGAGTGGCATCTGCCAGTGCAGAAAACATGATGAGTTTAAGGTCTTTTGGGACTAGTTAGTGGTGTAGCACTGTCAGACATTGAGATCTCCACCAAGTATGGCAATGTCATGTTCTTGTCCTCACTGGAGCCATGGTGGGAGTGCAGTAGGGCAGGGGATTAAAGAGCAGCTTTTTGTGAAGAAGTAACAGCAACAGTGGACAAGGGAAGGGCAACTGATGTCATCTACCTGGACCTGAGTGAGGCATTTGACTCTGTCCCACATGGCATCCTGGTCACCAAGCTGGAAAAACATGGACTGGATGGGTGGAGCACTGCTGGGTAAGGAATTGGATGGATGGTGGCACACAGAGAGTGGTGATCAAGGGCACAATGTCCACCTGGAGACCAGTGCCAAGTGGTATCCCTCAGAGGTCAGTGGTGGCACCAGTGCTGTTTGACATCTTTGTCAGTGCCATGGACAGAGGAATCAGTGCAGCCTCAGCAAGTCTGCAGATGGCACCAAGCTGTGTGGCACAGTCGACTTGCTAGAGGGCAGGGATCCATCCAGAGGGACCTGGACAGGCTGGAGAGGTGTGCCCAGGCCAACCTCATGACATTCAACAAGGCCAAGTGTAAGGTCCTGCACCTGGGTATTCACAATGCCAAGCACAACTCCAGGTTGGGTGGGGAATGGCTGAGAGCAGCCCTGAGGAAAAGGCCCTGGGGGTCTGGGGTGATGAAAAGCNTTCTATGATTCTATGAACAGCAGTCTTCACCCTGCAGTCTGCTTTTCTGGCTGCCTAGAGACATGGCTACCATTATTCCTGTCCCTGTTTGATAGTGCCTGTCCAATATTGTTACCTGCCACACAGCTCTGATCAGCTCCCAGGCTGATGAGTAGCTCAGCAAGGAAAAAATCAATGTAATGTTTGTGTGGTGATGTTTCTGCAGTAATCTTGCCAGAGCTCCCTGCTCTTAGGGACATTATTCTGCAGATGTGGTGTTCCATGGCAGTCAGCATCCCTCACAGTCCCTGTATGGGATGGAAGTTTTTAATGGTGTCCTTAGGGAAATGTCCTCAAGTGCTATGGGACAAAAGGTTTTAATGGTGTCATAGAATCATAGAATGGTAAGGTTGGAAGGGACCTCAAAGATCATCCAGTCTGCTGATCAATGGAGTTCAACCCAGCTGGCAGCCAGGCACAAGTGGTGTTCCTCAGGGCTCAGTGTTGGGACCACTTCTGTTTGACATCTTTATTGATGCCCTTGATGCAGACACTGAGTTGTGCCAGCAGTGAGTTCCCAGGTGACACCAAGTGAGGTGGCAGTGATGATCTGCACCAGGGCAGGGAGACTCTACAGAGGGACTTGGATAGGTTGGACCCATGGTCAATGTTAACAGGATGAGCTTCAACAAGGCCAAGTGCCAGGTCCTGCACTTGAGCCACAACAACCCCAAGCAACACTGCAGGCTTGGGGCAGTGTGGCTGGAAAGCTGCCTGCAGAAAGGGACCTGGGGGCTGTGATGGACAAGCAGCTGAATGTGAGCCAGCAGTGTGCCCAGGGGGCACAGAAAGCCAATGGCATCCTGGCTGGGAGCAGCAATGCTGTGTCCAGGAGGGGCAGGGAGGGGATTGTCCCCTTGACCTCTGCTCTGGTGAGGCCACAGCTGGAGTGCTGTGTCCAGTTTTGGGCACCTCAGTACAAGAGAGACATGGAGGTGCTGGAACCAGTGCAGAGGAGGGCAAGGAAGCTGGGAAGGGCCTGCAGAATAAATCTGATGAAGAGAGACTGAAAGGGAGCTGGGGATGGTTAGTGTGAAGAAGAGGCTGAGGGGAGACCTTCTGGCTCTCTACAACTCCCTGAAAGGCCCTTGTGGAGAGGTTGGTGTTGGTCTCTTCTCACAGGGCATTAGCCAGAGAACAAGAGGGAATGGCCTCAAGCTGCAGCAGGGCAGGTTGAGACTGGACATGAGGAAGAATTTTTTGCCAGCAAGAGTGGTCAGGCACTGGGATGTGCTGCCCAGAGAAGTGGTGGTGGAGTCCCCAAGCCTGTCTGTGTTTAGAGGTGGTTTGGCTGTGGTGCTTGGGTCTATGGTTTAGGGTGAACCTTGTAGAGCAGGGTTCTGGGTTGGACTTGGTGATCCTGAGAGGCTTTACCAGCCTGAAAATTGCTGTGTGAAAGATCCCAGTGTTTACAATTGAAGTCCATATTCCTGCTACCAGCTAAAATGGAACAGGCAGCAAAGAGTAATTTTAGTTCTAGAAAGCATTTATGTAGGTTCTGTGTCAGTATCTGTTAAACTGAGACAAATGTTCTCTGCACAAAGGTCTTAAGGGAAAGAAAAAAGCAAAGCTAAAACAACCCCTGAAGCTCACTTCCCAAACCTTTATGGAGTAACAAGATTCTGTCCTTTTTAATGAGTGGTTTACAGTTCATTTTGCTGCAAAGGAAACTTGAAAACAACAGATCAATCCCTGAAAGGTCTCTCTTCATCTCTGCATATTTCTTACATAATTAAATTCCCAAACAAGAAGTGAGAAGTTAATGCTGACACCCACATCTTGCTCCCTCACCACCTGCTGTTCAGTGGTCTGCTCTGAACCAGACAGAAAAGAAAGCCTAGTAAGAAGGGAGGCTTCAAATGCTGAGCTTGACCTGTGAGTGGCCTTGGAGTGGTCCAAGCTGAAGGAGAGGTAGGTCCCTCACTGCAGAAGGGAAGAGAACAAGGAACAAGGGATGATGTAGGTCATAAACACCATTATTTTAGTCATCAACATGAGCTCATCTGCTTCAAACTGGCAAAGTTGGCAGCGTATCCTCTAAGGGGAAATACAGGCTCTGAAGGACCAGGTTGTCCCTCTCTTGCTCTTGCTCTTGCTGAGAAATGGTGACAAGGTGAAGGTCCCTCCCCAGGCAGAGGGCCCTGGCTTTTTTTCCTCCCTTCTGGCTTCTGGTGGTTTCTCCCAGGCTGCAGAACTTTGCTGGGGGCAAACTCAGCTGAGTCCTGGGTTCAGACTTAGAAGCCACCTTCCTGTGGGGAGCAATGCCTGTAATGATCAGTCCAGAGAAAACTCAGAGGCTGCTCCTTGCTCCTTCTGAAATGAGATGAGTTTTGCAAGCTGTTGTGGTGCACTGGGGCTGATTCCTGTCAGGATCCCACTTGGCTGCCTTGAGTAAGGAGCTGTGTTTCCTCTGCAGTGGCTGGCGAGCTCAAAGCATACCTTGCTGGCAGAGGCTTTGTTGCACCATGACTAGCAGCTCACTCTGATTTTCAGGCAGCATTTTTAGCTTTTGCAGAGAGACAATTAAAAAGCCAAATGGTCTTGAATTCTACTTCCTTAGGAGCATCTAGACTCAATGTATGTAGGTTGTTCAGTGTACTACAGCTTTGTGCCCTTGCTATTTATCACATTGAGGTGCGAGGAGGCAACCTTCCTGAAGGGGAAAGTCAAATAGAGTCATAGAATGGTAAGGTTGGAAGGAACCTCAAAGATCATCTAGTTCCAACCCCCTGCCATAGGCAGGGACACCTCCCACTAGTACAGGTCACTCAATGCCTCATCCAACCTGACCTTGAACACCTCCAGGGAGGGAGCAGCCACAACCTCCCTGGGCAACCTGTGCCAGTGTCTCACCACCCTCACTGCAAACAGCTTCCTCCTAACATCCAGTCTAAATCTTCCCTCTGCCACTTCAAACCCATTGCCCCTTGTCCTGTCATTGCAAGACCTTGTCAATAGTCCCTCCCCAGCCTTCCTGTAGGCCCCCTTCAGATACTGGAAGGCTACTCTGAGGTCTCCTGGAAGCCTTCTCTTCTCCAGGCTGCAGAGCCCCAACTCTCTCAGCCTGTCCTCACAGCAGAGCTGCTGCAGCCCTCTGATCATCTTAGTGGCCTCCTCTGGACCCGCTCCAACAGTTCCATGTCCTTCCTGTGCTGGGGGCTCCAGAACTGCACAAAAGACTCCAGATGGGGTCTAGTTAACAGTAGTAGAGTGAAATCTTTGCTCCCAGCCAACGTTTCACTCTGGAGTGTTTTGCAAACCAAGAGTCAAATGGCTGTGCTGCTATCTGCAGTCCCAACAGGTCCCAGTATGCTCTGGTCATGCTATGTTGGTGTGCTTAGAGGTTGCAGTTCCAAGGGTCATGCAGAAATGTTGCGGACGAAGTGACATCCTCAGGGGCAGACAGGGAAGCACTGCTTGACATCTGTGAGACAGCACAAGGCAGCTTGGGTAGCAGCAGAGACCAGAAGCCTACTGGAGCACTCTCTGACATGGCACAGGTTGAGGATCCCCAGGATTTTGAAGGCCTGATGCTTTCCCAGGGTATGGAGTGTGGTTTTCTTGGCAAACCCATCTCTGCCGCTTCCCACCAGCCGAGGGTCTGACCTCTTTCTTGGCACAGCTCAGAGAAGTCTGCAATGCTGAAGCCCTGAGCCTGCCATTAAATCATTTATATTTTCTGCAAGAGGACTTGAGAAGCTCATTTTGTTTTCTTCCCTGATTGGGCTATTCAGTGCTGTCTCCTAGATGGAGTGCATCTGTCTTACATCTGTGCTGGTGACCAAGCAATGCGGAAAGCATTGATGGAGTATTTTATTTTTAAGTCTCAGCACTCTGAGTCTGTTGTTTCAAGGTAACCTTCTGCCTTGTTCCAGAATCTCTGCATCCTCCACAGTGGATTTGGACACAGAATTTGAGATTATCACAGGAGATCAGGTGGCTTTGTTTTGAGCTGGATCTTAGGGAGAACTGGAGGAGCTGTATTGAATTAGCTGAGGATGTAGCCCTTTACAAATAGCAAGGCAAACAGGAGAGAAAGGGGGAGGTGAGAAATAGAACTTTGACCATAAAGGAAAAAAGGACACAATTCTCCTACAATAAATATCTTCCACTAAATAAATCTGCTTGTACTTTTCACCTTTAGTAACTAATGGTTGTTCACACAAGTCCTTTCAGCCAGCCCATAAATCCGAGGCTGCTCCAATGCAAGCTGACAGCTGTGATTTCTTTTCATGGAGAGGCTGTTTTATATGTCACAAGTGTTCAGGACATGTCTGATAGAAGTTTATAATGCTGGTGTGAAAACCAACCTCTCCTGACCAGAAGGCAGAACCTGGGAAGCTGCCAACCCTATCACATTGGATATTTATGTTTTCCAGTTAGCATATAGGATGAGATGATCTGCACAATGAGCTTCCTTCCAGAGTGCTTGAAAAAGACCAACCACTTGGACTCCTTTTCTTCACAGGGGATCATTCACCTTGCAGAACATTGCTTTCTCACCCATAAAGGTTAAGGCATCAGTAGTTCCAGCAGAGGCAAAGGAGCTTGCAATAATCTTGTGAAAGGGATAGACAGGCAAAGTTTGGCCTTGCCTTGGCAGTCAGAAGAACAGCTCACAGAATCACAGCAACATTCAGGCTGGCAAAGCCCCTCAGGATCACCAAGCTCAACCCAGAACCCTACTCTACAAGGTTCACTCTAAACCATAGCTCCCAAGCACCACAACCAAACCACCTCTAACCTCAAACCACCACAGCCAGGCTTGGGCACTCCACCACCTCCCTGGGCAGCACATCCCAGTGCCTGACCACTCTTGCTGGCAAAAAATTCCTTCCTCATGTCCAGCCTAAACCTGCCCTGCTGCAGCCTGAGGCCATTCCCTCTTGTTCTCTGGCTAATGCCCTGTGAGAAGAGATCAGCACCAACCTCTCCACAAGGGCCTTTCAGGGAGCTGTACAGAGCCAGAAGGTCTCCCCTCAGTCTCCTCTTCACACTAACCATCCCCAGCTCCCTTTCAGTCTCTCTTCATCAGATTTGTTCTGCAGGCCCTTCCCAGCTTCCTTGCCCTCCTCTGCACTGGCCCAGCACCTCCATGTCTCTCTTGTACTGAGGTGCCCAAAACTGGACACAGCACTGCAGTTGTGGCCTCCCCAGAGCAGAGGTCAAGGGGACAATCCCCTCCCTGCCCCTTCTGTGTTACATTTGATCTTTGTGTTGCTGCACCTTCAGCATCCCACAGGCAATTAGGCTGGGATCACATTTTCACTCACCTCTTGCTCCAAGATGACTTGTTCAAGATTCTTCTAGATTTTGTTGGATGTGGGTATGCACCACAAGAGTCTTTCAAAGGTGCCCTAAGTACCTGTGCATTCAGGTCCTCACAGAAACAGGGCATAGTGGCCTCCTGAGTGCTTTTGTGGTTTCCATTTCCATATGCCTATGGGAGTTAGAAACAAACTCCCACACAGACAGGCTCTTCTTCACATCAGTTTGCAAACAGGGCATCCAAAGGCTGTCCATGTGTGTTCTCTGCTAGAAGGGCAACTGATTGAGCAATGAGTGAAAAGGTATTTAATTAAGAGTGGAAGAAACTCTAGTTGGTGAGTCTAGGAAGGCAATTGTTCAGCTACTTCATAGGCAGTAGTGCATCTGTAGTTGCAGCTGAGCTTAGTATCATAGAACCATAGATGGAATTGGGTTGTAAGGTACCTTCAGAGGTCATCTAACTCAACTCCCAACAGGAAGCAGAGACATCTTCAACTAGTTCAGGCTGCTCAGAGTGTTGTCAATCCTGACTTTGAATGAAAAGTTGACCTTGACTTTTTGTCCTGGTGCTGCAATGAAATGTGTCTTAGCTGTGAGTGACTGGAAGGTGTCCAGAGAAGGGCCATGAGGATGATCAGAGAGCTGCTATGGGGACAGGCTGAGAGAGTTGGGGCTGTTCAGTCTGGAGAGGAGAAGACCTTGAGGAAACCTTATTGTGGCCTTCCAGTGTCTGAAGGGGGCTACAAGAAACCTGGGCAGGGACTTTTTAGGGTGTCAGGTAGTGATAGGACTGATGGGAATGGATCCAAGCTAGAGGAGGGGAGATTGAGCTTGGATGTTAGGAAGAAGTTCTTCCCCATGAGGGTGGTGAGACCCTGGCACACGTTGCTGAGGGAGGTGATGGAAGCCTCATCCCTGGAAGTTTTTAAGGCCAGGTAGGATGTGGCTGTGGGCACCTTGATCTAGTGTGAGGTATCCCTGCCCATGGCAGGGAGCTTGGAACTGGGTGATCCTTGAAGTGCCTTCCAACTCTGACAATTATTCCGTGATTCTGTGGCCTGGGCTTCAGGACACATGGAGCATCATTGTACATGCACATTAGGACACTGCCCTCTTGGCACGGGCAGTGTCCAGCACAGGAAGAGTTTGCACAGTGTGTACATTTGTGTTGCCCAACAAAAAGTCTGCTTCTTAATCCAAGGTTTGATGCTGAATCTCCTACTTTTCTTCTTTGCAGAAGTCTTTCCGCCCCAGATTCCTCGGCGTGGCAGAGATACTGCATGAGGAAGGTTTGCAGGTAGGTGAGCTCAGTTATTTGAAGCTGAAGAGTTGTCAAGGTCTGAAACATACTCAGCCTGCTACAAGAGTGTAGGACACTGGAGCTTACCTGGAGATAGAGGAAAAAAAAGGGCATTGTGGAAGTACAACAGCTGAGAGATCCATAAAGCCAGCAGGTATCACCCAACGAAGAGTTCTGATGGGTGTTTGACTGAATATATGGTAACCTGTGAGAGGATGAGGAGCAACAGGCACAAACTGCAAGACATGGGTCTTCATGTGGGGGCTGCCAGGAGTTCAGGGGAGTCCAAGGGAGGGCTACAAGGATGCTGAAGGGACTGCAGCACTGCCTGATGAGGAGAGGCTGAGAGCCCTGGGGTTGCTTAATCTGATGAGGAAAAGGCTGAGAGGGGATCTGAGCAATGTCTATCAGTAGCTGAGGGCTGGGGGAAGGAAGGAAGGGACAGGGACAGCCTCTGCTCACTTGTGCCCTGCCATAGGACAAGGACAAGGGATGGAAACTGCAGCACAGCAAGTTCCA
Source organism: Ramphastos sulfuratus (assembly GCA_013399055.1). Lineage (NCBI taxonomy): Eukaryota > Metazoa > Chordata > Aves > Piciformes > Ramphastidae > Ramphastos > Ramphastos sulfuratus. The sequence continues at coordinate 13,860 of WBNM01038685.1, forward strand.
CCTCAACATGAGCAGGAACTTCCTTGCTGTGAGGGTCCCAGAGCCCTGGCACAGGCTGCCCAGAGAGGTTGTGGAGTCTCCTTCTCTGGAGCTTTTCAAAACTCACCAGGACTTGTGCCTGTGTGACCTGCTCTAGGTGGTCCTGCTCTGGGAGGGGTTTGGACTCAAGAATCTCCAGAGTCCCCACCAACTCCTGCTAATCTGTGATTCTGTGGGCCTGGTATGAGAGCAAGAACAGCTCTGGCTCTAACCTCAGCCTGCAGTCTCTTCATAAATTCCTTTCAGTCCTCCAAGAAACAAATGCCAGGACAGGAGGCCATCTGTGACAGGAGGGAAGGAAGAGGAAAGCCTTTGTGTGGAGAAGGTCTTTATGGTGTTTCAGTGATATTCTCAAGCTGCAGACATAGGAAACCTGCTGGAGAGAGAAGGACCATGAAGATGCTCAGAGGGCGGGAGCTGTTCTGCTGTGGGGACAGGCTGAGAGAGGTGGGGCTGTTCAGTCTGGAGAGGAGAAGACCCTGAGGAAACCTTATTGTGGCCTTCCAGTGTCTGAAGGGGGCTACAAGAAAGCTGGGGAGGGACTTCTGAGGGTGTCAGGTAGTGATAGGACTGGGGAGAATGGATCCCAAATAGAGGAGGGGAGATTGAAATTGGATGTTAGGAAGAAGTTCTTTACCATGAGGGTGGTGAGACACTGGCACAGGTTGCTGAGGGAGGTGATGGAAGCCTCAGCTCTGAAAGTTTTTAAGGCCAGGCAGGATGTGGCTGTGAGCAACCTGATCTAGTGTGAGGTGTCCCTGCCCATGGCAGGGTGGGGTTGGAACTGGATGCTCCTTGAGGTCCCTTCCAGCCCTGAGAGTTCTGTGAAATGTGATGGTATTTATACCCCTCTTGGAGCTCTTCTGCTTAATTTTGTGTTCCTATTCCCACTGAAATGCAGCTAATGATTCAGGCACAGAAGACTGGCAGGAGCTTTATAGTATTAAGTATTTCAGTGCTGTTTTACTCAGGGACACCTGTGTCACTCCTGAATTTACAGTTCTGCATTTCAAAACTGAATGCTGGGCCAAAAAAAAAAAGAAATTGAAAAGGGCAAACAAAAATTTTGTAAGTGATTGAATTTAAGCACTATTTAAAGTCCAAGGGATTTGGTTTTCCCTAAGCCACTGAACTGCTTCTGGATGTGTTACTACTACTCATTGGCTATCAGAGAATCAGCAAATCACAGATAACAGAGAATTGGGAAGTTCCTGCTGGTCTCTCTGTATGGAGAGTCACTCACGGGATGAAAAAGGCTCTCCAAAATCAGCTCTAACAAGCAGGCTGTGAGTCAGGCCAGAGCCATGTGAATCCAAGGAGAAGTTTTGGTATTAGGAAGCACACAGTAAGGAATTTTCTTTCCTCCTTAACAGCTGTATGCCACAGAAGGAACCTCAGAGTGGCTCAATGCTAATGGTATTCCAACAGCTCCTGTGGCATGGCCATCAAAGGAAAGCCAGAATCCAAGCCTGCCTCCGGTCAGCAAGTAAGAGCAATACTTTGTCAATCATTGTGTTCCAAGCCAGGACAGCAAGGGACAAATTGCTGAGGTCAATGATAGTGATTTAATGGGACTTTGGATTCAATCTCAAATGTTTGTTTTAGCTGATTCTGTCTGGAATTACCACAGCAGGAATGTTTCAGTTTAATGAATGAACACCTCACTGAGCAGCGCTTTTCGGTATGGGTTGGATGGATTGCTCCATGGTACATTTCCATGCAAGGGTAGTGGCAGCTGAGTATTTAGCCTTTAATGACAGGCACTCATACCTTGAACAGAGTCATGCTCAGCTGGATGAAGGCTGAATATTGCTTTGAATTGCTGAACAGAGCAGAAATATAGCCCAAGTTCCTGAGTTGTAGCTTAGCACCTTAACTCTCCTTCCTCGAGAAGTAAGGTGTGCACTGGCAGCCCAGAGAGCCAACCTGAGCCTGGGCTGGAGCCAGAGCAGTGTGGGCAGCAGGGACAGGGAGGGGATTCTGCCCTTCTGCTCTGCTGAGACCCCACCTGGAGCTCTGTGCCCAGTGCTGGAGCCCCTGGGACAGGAAAGGTCTGGAGGGGCTGGAGAGAAGGGCCATGAGGATGCTGAGAGGGCTGGAGCTGCTCTGCTATGGGGACAGGCTGAGAGTTGGGGTTGTAGAGTCTAGAGAGGAGAAGGCTCCCAGGAGACCTTATTGTGGCCTTCCAGTATCTGAAGAGAGCTACAAGAAAGCTGGGGAGAGACTTTATAGGGTGTCAGGTAGTGATAGGACTGGGGGGAATGGATCCCAGATAGAGGAGGGGAGATTGAGATTGGACGTTGGGAAGAAGTTCTTCCCTATGAGGGTATTATGACACTGGCACAGGTTGCTGAGGGAGGTGGTAGAAGCCTCATCCCTGGGAGTTTTTAAGGCCAGACTGGATGTGGCTGTGGGCAACCTGATATATTGTGAGGTGTCCCTGCCCATGGCAGGGGAGTTGGAACTGGATGACCCTTGAGGACCATGATGGGATCCTGCCTGGGCAAGCCAGGACATGGATCTTTCATGACACTCTCTTCCCATCACCTTCTCACCTCCAAGGCATGCAGCAGCTCTGCATTAACTGATGCAGATGGTCTTTAGCTTGGGGTTTTGTGTTTTACAAAATACAAGAAAGATCTGGAGGTGCTGGAAGGTGTCCAGAGAAGGGCCACAAGGATGATCAGAGGGCTGGAGCTGCTCTGCTGTGGGGACAAGCTGAGAGAGTTGGGGTTGTACAGTCTGGAGAAGAGAAGGCTCTGAGGAGACCTTAGTGTGGCTTTCCAGGAACTGAAGGGGGCTACAAGAAAGCTGAGAAGGGACTTTTTAGGGTCTCAGGTAGTGATAGGGCTGGGGAGGGGATGGATCCAACTAGAGGAGGGGAGATCGAGATTGAATGTTAGGGAGAAGTTCTTCCCCATGAGGGTGGTGAGACACTGGCACAGGTTGCTGAGGGAAGTGGTGGAAGCCTCATCCCTGGAAGTTTTTAAGGCCAGGCTGGATGTGGCTGTGGGCAACCTGATCTGGCAGGACGTGTCCCTGCCCATGGCAGGGGAGTTGGAAACAGATGACCCTTGAGGTCCATCCAGCCCTGACAACTCTGTCATTCTGTGTTACGCTCAAGCCGAAGTGTTGGGTGTTGTTACCCTGTGTGCCTGTGCTGTTCATCCCAGACTTTCAGGCACCACAACACTGTGATATGCTTTGTCTCTTCCAGGCTGGTAAAGGATGGGAAAATTGACCTGGTGATTAACCTGCCTAACAGCAACACCAGGTTTGCCCACGACAATTATGTGATCCGCAGGATGGCTGTTGACAGTGGGATTGCTCTGCTCACTAACTTCCAGGTACTTCCCATGTTCTCCTTCCTCCTTAGACTTTTCCAGCACTTGTGCTCTTCAATTCTAACTGTTCCTGGGCCTTTAGTATCTCTGCAAAAAAAATGATATGCCTGAAAAATCCAGGTGACACAATTGTTTGAATGTAAGGGATGCTACAGGGATGCTTCAGAGGGACTTTTCATCAGGGTGTCTAGAGACAGGACAAGGGGGAATGGTTTGAGGTTGAGAGAGAGCAGGGTTAGACTGGATCTTGGGAAGAAGTTCTTCAGTAGGATGGTGGTGAGACTCTAGAATAGGCTGCCCAGGGAGGTTGTGGCTGCCTCCTCCCTCGGGGTGTTGAAGGCCAGGTTGGATAAGGCCTTGAGCAGCTGAGTCTACCTGGGAGGTGTCCCTGCCCATGGTGGGGAGGTTGGAGTAGGTGATCTCTGAAGTCACTTCCAACCTGAGCCATTCTGTGAAAATAACATTGCTCATAGGAAAATAAGAAAAAGAAGAAATTCTTGAGCCCTGTACTGTAGCTACCATTGTTGCTGTATCATTTTTTTTGCTTCAGTGCAATCTTCTTGTACAGGGCTGCCTGTAACACTTTTAAATTATGCATGGGAACAGTTTTTTTGTTTTTAGTGGGATTTTTTTTTTTTTTTCTGGCATGGTCCTTAAATTTTACAGGAGATTGTAGCTGGGCTTTCTTGAATGGTCCCCCAGGACAATCCAGTTCTAAAACTCCATCCATGTGGAATTGCTGCCTGGCCTGTTGTAGTCCCCAGCTGCCAGTCACTCTGTGTTTATGGCTCCTGGCAAACCCCTTTCACATACTGATAGGGGAAGAGATATTTGGTGATGTAAACTGAGACTCTTGCTGCCATCAGTGCCTTGACTTCCTCTGCAAGTGCTTCAGCTGCCCCAAAGGAGCCTCCTGTGGCTCTCATTAAGCAGGGCAGGCAGATTCCAGTTGATTTCAGTGGGTGCTGATGTGGAATGCAGTGACTTGAACTGCTGTCCAGCTGTGCAAAGCCTTCTGCTGTGGCTGGTGAGCGGAGAGCAGAGAGAATGCCAGGCTGGCAGTTTGCAGGATAATACCAAACAGGATTAGCAGGAATGGGAAGTTGAAAAGCTACCTTTTGTGTCCTGGTGAAACACAGCGACAGCCAGAACAGGGCTACCCACACCAAATTCATTGCCACACTTCTTTGATGCATTTCATCAAACCCTGCTGATGGCAGAGTTTTAATTTCTGAGTCTGAGAGAGGAAACCAACCTTGTGTTCTCTTAAAGGCTGCAGGGGGAAATGGCAGCTCCTGTGGGGCAGAGCTGTCCTGCCACAGAAAGCCAGCACCTCTAAGTCTCTCCAGCTGGACAGACATGCTGCAAGGGCTGGAGGCAATGAGCCTGCAGGCACCTTGAGATTGATACTGGTTTGGATGGACACAGAAAGCCAGCACCTCTAAGTCTCTCCAGCTGGACAGGCATGCTCCAAGGGCTGGAGGCAATCTGCCTGCAGGCATCTTGAGGTTGATACTGGTTTGGGTGGACACAGAAAGCCAGCACCTCTATGTCTGTCCAGCTGGACAGGCATGCTGCAAGGGCTGGAGGCAATGAGTGACTTTGAAACTGATACTGGTTTGGGTGGACACAGAAAGCCAGCACCTCTATGTCTGTCCAGCTGGACAGGCATGCTGCAAGGGCTGGAGGCAATGAACCTGCAGGCACCTTGAGACTGATACTGGTTTGGATGGACTCAAGGACTGGACCTGCATAGGATAGTTTCAAGGTGACAGTGTAGAAGTGTGGAGCCTCCTCTGTTACTCAGCCTGCTGGAGAAGGCTTTGCCATGCTCAGTCATCCTTTGCTTTGTATTGACAGGTGACAAAGCTTTTTGCTGAAGCTGTCAAATACTGTGGGAAATTGGAGTCCAAGAGTCTCTTCCACTACAGGCAGATTGACAGTGGAAGCGCTGCCTAGAAGAACTGTCTCCAACCTGCAGTCCTGCTGTTCCCTGTGCCACAGGAGCGAGTGGATCTCACATCATTCACCTAACCTTCCTTCTGTGTGTTCTGTAGCATCTGCACTGATCATTTTTCCAGCTCATACTAATTCCTAGGCAATGCTTTAATGTCTTATTGGAAAGCTGTCCTCTTCTCATTATCATAGAATCACAGAGTGTCAGGGGCTGGAAGAGACCTTGGAAGATCATCTGGTCCAACCCCCCTGCCACAGCAGGATCACTCAGAGTACATCACACTGGAACACATCCAAATGGTTCTTGAGTATCTCCAGAGAGAAAGACTCCACAACCTCCCTGGGCAGCCTGTTCTAGTGCTCTGTCACCCTCACACTGACAAAATTCTTCCTCAGGTTCACATGGAACCTCTTATGCCTCAGCTTCTACCCATGAGCCTTTGTCCTGTCACTGGGCATCACTGAGAAGAAACTGGCTCCAGCCTCCTGGCACTCACCCCTTACATATTTATAACCATGAATGAGGTCCCCCCTTAGTCTCCTTCTCTCCAGGCTCCAAGCCCCAGCTCTCTCAGGCTCTCCTCATAAGGAAGTTGTTCAACTTCCTTAATCATTTTTGTGGCTCTGTGCTGGACTCTCTCAAGCAGCTCCTGTCCTTCTTGAACTGGGGGGCCCAGAACTGGACACTACTCCAGATGTGGCCTGGGCAGGGCAGAGTAGAGAGACAGGAGAATGTCTCTCTACCTACTAACCACAGCCCTTCTAATACACCCCAGAATGGCATTGCCCCTGCTGGCCACCAGAGCACATTGCTGGCTCATGGCCATCCTGCCATCCACCAGGACTCCCAAGTCCTTCTCTCCATCATTGCTCTCCAGCAGCTCAGTCCCCAACCTATCCTGATCCCTGGGGTTGTTCTTTCCTAGGTGCACGACTCTGCACTTGTCCCTGTTGAACTTCATTCAACTTCTCCCTGCCCAGCTCTCAGCCTGTCTAAGTCTCTCTCTGAATGGCAGCATGACTCTGGTGTGGCAGCCACTCCACCCAGCTTGGTGTCACCAGCAAGCTTGTTGACAGTGCACTCCCTGCCCTCATCCAGGTCATTAATGAATGCATTGAATAATACTGGTCCCAGTACTGACCCCTGGGGAACTCTACTTGTTACAGGCTTCCAGTTAGACTCTGTCCCATTGACCACAACTCTCTGACTTCTTTCCTTTAACCA
>WBNM01038698.1:0-28791 GCA_013399055.1 Ramphastos sulfuratus
GGGGGGGGGAGATATGGAGGAACAAAAAATCCCCAGCCCACACTCTTCTCTCTAGAAAGGAGATAAAAAACCTCGGAGGAGGAGGAGGTGTTGAAGAGAGGGAGGGTGGCAGCAGCACAGCCGGGTGCTGGCAGGGAAGGTGTGAAAAAAGGAGAAGCAGAACATCCTGGTGGCAAAGCCATGGCTTGGGCTGGTGGGGGAAAGCCGTGGGGACAGGGCATAGGGGTCAGACCCGGCCTAAGGGACCAAGGGAGAGGGGCTGAAGGTCTGGGACCCAGCAGCTGGTTGGAGATGGAGGTATCTCTACTGGGCCAGCATCTCCCTGAGATGGCAGTTGTTGAGAGGGACATGGAGGTGTCCTCACCCATGGCCCTGCAGGTGATGCACCCATCTGCTGCTAAATCTGGGGCTTTCTGGCTTGTCTGGCATGAAAGCCAGGCAGAGATGGATTTGAGTTTGGTCCCACCCAAAGAGCCAGTGCCCTGGGAGGGCAGGGACCCACACCACTGCCCATGGCCAGGGAACAGATCACATCTCTTTCCCTTGGTTTCTTGCACCTAGAGGTAATGAGCCCCCTGTCTGGCACCCCTGCACTACCCACAGTGCCCCATGAGCCTCTGGTGCCAGGTGGGATTCCTCTGTTTGCAGGGAAGGAGATGCTGGATTGAGATGGAACCAAGAGAGGGGTTTTTTTCACTCAGGCTGGGAAGATCCCACTTGGGGTTGGGAAGCATGGGAGCAATCTGGCACAGGGAGAAGAGCCCAGCTGCTGTGAAACACCCAACGTGGTGGTGGTGGTGGTGGTGGTGGTGGGTGTCTCGGCCAGCAAAGATCCCCTCTCTGGAACTGGGATGGTGCTGTGCCAGCTGTGCTGTACCCAGGGGTGTCCTGCATTCACATCCAGTACCTCGAGTGTTGTCTCCCCAAACTTCAAGCTCCTAGAGCTTCACTTGTGCTTCACAAACAGACATTTGGGTTCTGTTAAAAAGGCCCAGAGGAGCCAAAGGTCCCAGGAGTGTGAAACCCTGAGCTGTGCCAGTGCAGCACAACCCATCTCCAGCTACTGCATCCTGCTTCCCACAGCTCAGCCCTTCCCTGCCATTCAGTTTATCTCAAAGACATAGATGAGCAAGTGGCTGTGGGTACGGAGACCAGGAGTGGTTGGGAGCCCCCAGGGTGCAGGGGGTCCAGGATACCTCTGTCCCTCCAAACCCATGCCAGGTCCTGCAGTGAAAGCCTGTGGCTTGGGCAGTAGGTGCAGAAGCTTTGCCCCTTGCCATGCTCACTGCTGCAGGCTCTCCTAGCTCTGCAAAAGCAGCACGCGTGTCTTTGGGTAAAAAACAGGAAAGGAGGGTCCCAGGGACTCCCAGGAACCCCCACATCCTGGACAGTGTGGGGTTCCTGGCGGGATGGGGAGGGCTGCACTCTGGGGCTGCCGATGGCTCAGGCCTGCCACACTGATGGCATTTCTGTCCCCGCTCCCTTTCCAACGCGTCCTTCTCTAGACCACAGGGAGGTTCACAGCTCAGCGGCCAGGGTCAAACGGCAGGACAGGGAGCCCGGGAAGCCCTGGGACGCTGCTCCCTCCGCTTCTGCCTGGCACGTGCCGCGAGCGACGCTCGGCTGGGTGCGTGGGCTGCCGGCTCTGCTGGGGCTCCAGCCCCATCGCTCCGCACCCCGCCGCTCTCCTCTTCTCCTAAAGATCACATGCACACCCGAATTGCCCGTTTCCACCCGCCCCCGCCGCTGAAATCAATTATCCGCCGCCCGCTCGCCAGCCTGCGGCCTTTCAGTCCTCGGCAGGGAGCAGGAGCGGGGCGACGGGGAGCGAGGGGAAGGTGGGGTAGGAGGTGGGTTTGCTTTTGATAGTTGTTATTGCAGCGGTGGAGGGGTTTGGCAGGAGAGGGAACCTGGGACAAAGGTTGTGCTCAGCGGGGCTGGAGCGTGCGTGTGCGTGTGTGCAGCGCCGCAGCTTCTGGTGTCACACCGGCAAGCTCTCGGTGCCACGAGCTGGCAGGGCTGGGGGTGTGGGGTATGGGGGCAAAGAGATTTGTTTCTTTTGAGCATTCCAAGCACTCATGCTCGCATGCCCACCAGGCCCCAGGAGACCCTTGCACATTGACTCACACGTGTGCAAGCTGCAGCAGCAGCAGTTGCCGTCCAGCTCCAGCTCGGCTCCAGCGGTCCTTGCCTGCAGGGTCACAGAATCATATGGGATCCCAGCATGGCAGGGGTTGGAAGGGACCTCTGGGGGTCATCCAACCTCACCTGCTGGAGCTGGATGACCCAGAGTAAATCATGCAGGAACATGTCCAAGCAGGTTTTGAATGCCTCGAGAGATGGAGACTCCACAACCTCTATGAGCAGCCTGTTTCAGTGCTCTGCCACCCTCAAAGTGGAGAATTTTTTTCTTATATTTACACGGAACCTTCTCTGTTTCACTTTGTGTCCATTGCCCCTTGTCCTGTCACTGGGCACCACTGAGAAGAGTTCGGCTCCATCCTCTTGGCATTTGCCCTTATTGATAAGCATTAGTGAGATCCCCCTCAGCCTGCTCACAACCCCAGCTCTCTCAGCCTTTCCTCATGATGTAGATGTTCCTGTCCCACCCTCACCTTACTGGTTAGGTCCCCTGGGCTGTTCCTGCCTGTGTGACAGTTTTGCAGCTGGGGAGACCTTGCACCAGTCACCTGCGCCCATGGCTGCTGCTTACACCTGCTTCTGCAAAACACTGCTGTGATTGCAAGGTCTAGAGCATGCAAAACCACACAGGGATTAAAGAGAAGTGGTCAAGTGCTGCGTGGCAGCTGCAGTCATCCTGGTGTCCCCCAGGAGCCCATACCCCTAGGAAATCACTGCCCCTTCTCTTGTGGGGTAGAGGAGAGGGAGAGGAGGAGACACATGGGTGTCCCAGGGGGACATGGAGGAGGGAATCCTGCATTCATCCCCAGGTTTACCTGTGCCTACCCCATCATTCCCCAAGGACATCAGGGCAGGGAAGCTAAATAAGAGCCCTCAGTGTTTCTCCAAGCTCCTTCCTCAGTCAGCACCCACCCCCAACCCTGTGCTTTCCCTTGCCCCACCAGCACACCAGGGCTGAGCCTGTGCCCTTTCCCATACCCATCCCTTCAGCTCTGCCTCTGCCTTCTTGTCTCTCCAGGGGCGCTTTCTCCATTGTCCGGAGATGCGTGAAGGTGTTGGCAGGACAAGAGTATGCGGCCAAGATCATCAACACCAAGAAGCTGTCTGCTAGAGGTAGGTACTGGGAATACTTTTTAATAGGCAAGAGGCAAACAGAGTTTGTAGAGCAGGGAGGATTTCCCACACCCCCCCCCCCCAGGATGATGCCTTTGCTGTGTGGTGAGGTGGGGACGTTTGATGTGTGGGAGAGGGACCCCTTTATCCCACCATGTTTCCACTGTGGTACGTGCTGAGCTCCTTGATGGGAGGGGGTGAATGTGTGGAGGAGAGTCTGCTGCTCATTGCACCCATTCTCCTCCTGTCTGGGGAGCCATAGCACCTATTTAGCTCCCTGAGACCGCTCGGCCACCCTCCTGCAGCCAAATGACAGTTACAGCCCTGCTGCAGCCTCGGGCTCTGGGTAGCACAGTTAATTTGGGAGAACCACCTTCCCTGAGAAGGTTCCCACCAACCTCCCCACCCCCACTTTCAGAGGCTGCAGGTTTCTTTGCCCATGTACCTACATTGGTGAAAGGGGAAGGGTCCTTCAAGTGGGGTTTCGATTTAATTTCTACCTGGAGACAGGCTCTCAGTCCTCACTGCCATCTAATTAATCGCTCTGCTGGAGCACGTTGGCTATTTTGCTGCTGGAAGAAGCACTGGCAGGTCTGTCCAGGCTGCTTCTGCAGGCAAGACCAAGCTCAGCCAGCACAGAAAAGCTTCAACTAGCTCTTGCCCTGAGGCAAGGACACCTCTGCCCTCAGGCACCTAGCAGAGGAGCTTCGATAAGGAGGATGGAGAGGATGGGACAGTGACTGCAACACCACCAGCTCTGTTTCCTGGCTGGGTGCATTCAGGAGTGCATGATGGGTGCTAGAAGTGAGCACCCTGCTGGGAAGGTTTAAATAATTCCTTCCCTTGGTTTTTCTCCCCAATGCCATTGCTCACATCCAAAGGCAAAGCTGAAATGAAGAAAAAGGTGACAGACTCCTTTCTGACCTCAAATTAAACAGTGCTTTGCAATCTCCTTCCTGCCATGCTGCCAAAGCAGCACAGCACTGATGCTGAGTTCCCCCATCACCATCCCCTGCTCCTGTTTGGGGGTGCAGACTATTCCCTTCCCTTGAGGCCGAGGGCTCCAAGCCCTCCAAGCCACCACTGTGTGGTGCTGGCCTTGGCACTGGGCTCCTGCCCGCGCTCCCCAGCTGGCAGCAGTGTGGGCAGCAAACACCTCCCAGTTTGCAGGGCTGCCTGGAGGAGCAGACTGAGCTGCCTTCCCTCTGCTCCCTCCTGCCTCCACTCGCCTGCTCCTGCAGTTTGCCTCTCTCCATCCTCTTCCAGGGTTTGTGCTATCCATGTAGCAACTTTATGTCTCCCTGTCCCCTGAAGAGATCTGGGGGTTGTTTCCCTGCTCTGCCAGCTAAAATCACCAGCTGCTTTTGCTAAGGGGCTTGAAAGCCTCATTTCTGGAGTGGAGGACAATGCTGCCCCAGGCTGGGAACAATCCGAAAAGGGGCATAAGGAGCCACTGTTCAATGAGCATGTGTGCCACTGGCTGTGTCACAGGTGAAGGTGCAGAGAGGAGAGTGGTTGGGAGGAAGGTGAGAGGAACCCTTCAGATATCCTCTTGGTTACCAACAGAAGGTGCTAATAGGAGAGAAACTGGAGTTCTTTATGAGGAGAAAAGGGGTTTGGGTCCAGGCAGCAGCTGGATTAGTGGAATAGACGAGGGGCTGTGGGCATGACTGTTGTCCCCAGCAGCACTTCACAGTGTGTGAGAGGATACTCTGACCCACGACATCTGCCTCCCCAAGCTCAGCAGGGTCCCTCTGCCTGGGGGACATCCTACTGTCCCTTTGATACATTTTTCCATTTTGCCTGGTTTGTGCTGGTCTCCCACCCCCTCCTTGTGCTGTTTGCAGCTATCCAACCCCACCAACTTCCCAGAGCTCCTCACCAAGCCACCTGTGCTGGGATTTGCCTTCAAAGGCATTTTGGTGGCGACAGATTGTGAGGGCACACAGAGTGGGGCAGAGGTTTGGGGGGCTGCATGGTGCTGCTGTTCCCACAGCTCAGCCAGCAAGATGGAGTCAAGCCAGGTGACTTGTGGTGCAGAATGGATGGGACAGCCTCCTGCCCACCACCAGTGGCCACACTCGCCCCTGTGCAGCCAAGGGCTTGCCTGGTTAGCAGCATGCAGTGCTGGGGTCTTCTCCATGCCTGGGGTTGCATTCACTGCCCTTCCCTGTGGTCTCTGGCTAAGCAAGCAAAGGAGCTTTACTGGACATTAGCAACACTGAGCTTCCCATGGCATGTTTGGCCTCAGCCTTCAGACTGCAGATGGGGAAACTGAGGCAGAGGGTGACTATCAATGACTCACCCAAGATGACTGTCGGGCAGGAGAAAAAGAGTGGATAGAAAGCAGCTCCTCTGTTCTTAGAGAAATGTTTGCCCCACTGGCCATATTGTCCTCCCATCCCATCCCATTCCATCCCATCTCATCTCATCCCATCCCTGTCCTTCACTCTACAATGGATTTTGGTAGTGAAAAGCAACAGCCTAAACCCCAACTTCTCCCTCTTGCCTCATCCCAGCCTGGTGAGGTTGTCCCGGGGAGAAAACACCATGGGGAGCTGAATGAGGCCACCTAGGCTGTCCCAGATCCCAGCACAGGCACCCTGGGGTGCCTTGCCTGAGCAAAGCCCCACAGTCACTGTGCCCTGGTGAAGGTTCCAACCCCCACAGAGAAGAAGCTGTGTCACCTTCATGTCTCAGCGGTCAGAGACACCCAGGTTTGGTTTGATGCAGAGCCAGACTCCGGGGTGTGAACCTGCAAGGTAACAGCCACGGTGCTGAGAGACAAGCAGCCCTGATTATATCCTGCCTTCTCCCGGCTGCTGGGCTCCTGCTAGCACAAGATGCCTCCAGACAAGGCACCTCCATGCGAGGTGGCTGGGTCAGGTATATAAAGAGGCAGAAAAGTGCAGAGGCAGGGAAAAAGAAACAAAATGATCTGAAAATTTATTCCAGGCACCCCCGGGGCGGAGGCTTTTTTGGCTCAGTTCAGCTAACTTTGCCCAGAGCTACGTTGTCTCACATCCCCTGGCAAAAGCCGGGCAGAGGGACCTGTGCTTCCTGTTGGTGATGGGCACCGGAGCAAAGCAAGTGTTCAGAGCTAGGATTTTGTGATGTAGGGAGTGCAAAGCTCCGGTGTGGAACGTCTGGAGGTGGGGGTGTGGGGAGCACAGCAGATAGCCCCTTTTCATCTTGACACCTCTTGCTGGTTAGTTCTATCTTTGACTGTTCAAATTATACCATGTGGGGCCAGAAATGTCCTTGCTAATTGCCTGTGCTTGGCTGAATAGGAGAAAACGGAGCAGGGTGCTGCTGGCAGCTCCGGGCTTTTTTGGGGCAGTGATGGAGATTCATTCACCAAAGAGAAAGGAGGGAGGAGGATGAGGGATCACTCAAAGCCCAGGACTGTCCGTGACAGCAGTGCCTGGGGGCTGCATCCATGCTAGGATCCCATCCATCTGGCCCCAGTGTTGAACATGTCCCCAGACCTGTTATTATTCAGCAGAAAAAAATAAAAGACAGGTTTGCTCCTTGCCAGCTGCTCCATGCCCTCAGGTTTCCCTTGCTGGGAGCTCCTCTGAGAGAGCACAGCAGGAGCTGAGAGTGATTTATGCCCGTCCCCAGACCCTAATTTAGAGCTGTTGGCTCTTTCAGATCACCAGAAGCTGGAACGAGAAGCCCGTATCTGCCGCCTCCTGAAGCACCCCAACATTGGTAAGCTTCCCCTGCTCCCCATTCACGTGCCAGGTGAGGAACTGGGCAAACCTGCTGATGCTCCATGCCCTGTTTCGGCTGTCTGCTGGGGCTGCCCTCTCCCCGGCAGCTTGGGCTGTTTGTCCTTCCCTCACACAGCGGCCACCACCTCTTAGGTGGAGAAAGGGGCTCAGTGCAGCCTGTCCTGTGATCTTCACAGCCACTCCTCCTCTTCCTCACAGGAGGCAGCATCTTGAAACGGGGTCATATGAAGAAAGGTCTCCACCCAGCACGGGGTGGGGTTGAAGTAGGTCCTGCTTAACCCAGTTGGCCATAGCTCCCTGAGGGAAAAGCCGGGCCCCAGTAGGCTGCAGGGACTATTTTTACTCCTCTCCCCACCCCCCACCCCCCCCTCCGGGTGCTGTGTTCCTCTGCATGCTCCAAAAAGTGGCTGCAGCTCGGAGCAGCAGCAGCAGCAGCAGCGCGGGGAGTGTAGGAGGAGCGATGGCGGGGGGGGAAGCGAAGACTTTCCCACCGACCGTCCATCTGAAAGTAGCCTCCTTCGGAAAAGCTGTTTCAGGAAAACTCCTGAGCCCCTGCAAAAGACAAAAATAGGCCAGGAGGAGAGAGAGAGGGAAGGGGAAAAAAACTGCAGAGAAAAAAAAAAATCCCAAACCCCAGCCTCGAAAGCGATTGTGATGCTGGCTGCAGAGCCCCAGGGATGATCCGGCCGCGGCAGAGGGGTTGAACCCTCTCTCCCCTCTGCCGCTTCCTAGGATGTGCCAGTTCCAGTGGGATCCTGCCAGTGGGATCCTGCAGCTTTTGGGGTTAGGCCAGCAGCTCTGCAGCTCTCACATCCCGCAGCCGAGAAGGTTTCTCCTTTGGCTGAGCTCCTCCCTGGCCCTCTCGCCGTTCCCAGTGCCTGGATCTGTCCTTCCCCAGGAACCGCTGCAGCAGATCCGGGGAGCCAGTCCTGGCCGCTGGGCCCAGCCGCGCAGCTCCCGCCCCATAAATATTTAATTTTGGAAGAAGCCTGTCAGCTTCCATCTGCCTCGGGCACACAGAAGTGTGGCAGGTCTGCCCTGCATTGCCAGGGTGCTGGATCCAGCAGGATCTGGGCACTGTCCTTCCGTCTGTCTCTGCTCCAGCAGGGCCAATACCCTACATGGGAGCTGCCCTGTTGGAATCCTGGGAGGGTGTTCAACCTCCCCTGGTCAGAGCATCAGCCGGGGCACTCCCTCTACATCAAAGAGGTGTGAGGATTGCTAAGACCAGAAGGAAGTGCCCTGTACGATGTGTGAATAGCAAGAAATGCTAACCATGGGGGGAACCCATCCCAGGAGGACTTGCAGGAGAGCAGCTGGGCCGTATAGGTGGAGCTCCCAGCTTTTCCCTACCCACATCTTCCTTCCCCTCACCTGCCTGTGGGGCTGGCAGGGTTTCCAACTACAGAGACACCTCAGCCTTCCTGTGCCTTCCACCTGCCTCACTATTTGGCCATGACCTGCAGAGGTGGCTGCTCAGAGCTACCCTGCTGTGCAGGCTGGGAAAGGGTTAACGTCATGAGATGCTAACGAACCCAACCTCTCTGCTATTTATACCCAGGAGGCTCTCTCCACCCCCCCCACCTCACACCCTCACACCACCACCANAACTTGGACTCGCAGCTTCCCTTCCTGCAGCACCATCCGGATAACTACCCAGCCGGGAGCTGGATGGAGCTGAGCTGCTGCAGATCAGCCCTAAGGAGAGGAAGAGGATCCACAGCTACCAGGGTCATGGAGAAAGAGAGGCAGAAAAAGCCTCTCTGCCCCTTTCTGGGAGAAGCAGCTCAGCTGCTGAGGGGCTTTGTTGGCTCCCCACTCATCCTCTCCATATCCCATGGAAGTGCCATGCTGTGGCCATGGTCCTGAAGGAACCAACCTGTGCTTTGCATGGTGCCTTGCAGAGAAAGCCATGTGTGGGTGGTTGAGGGCAGGTCCAGGTCCCCAGGACCCCACAGCAGATCACCAGGTGATGTATTAAGGAGAGCTGCTGCTTCCCAAAGCTGCCTGCCCGTGCAGGGAAATCTTCCTTCATCGGTGACATTTAGGCTACATCCAGCCACAGAGTTTTAGCTCCAGGTGCCCATTACCTTCTGACCCTCAGTGCCAAAACTGTGTCCCACTCCTGCCTTGGCTCTCAGCACTGGTTTGGCTGTCGTGTTTCTTTCCTGATTGTGGTCAGTAACAGATATTCACAGGACCAGGCTATATTTAGGCTGCTCCTTCTTACACCTTCTCAGCTCCTGGCAGCCGCAGGCACTGGGACTTCCCCAAGCTAGGGATGTATCCAGACCATCTGCTTACAGTTAGGCTGGCCCTATCCTCACCCAGCTCACCTAATCCTCCTTTGAACACTTGGTTTCTGCAGGAGCCCAGGCACAACTGTGCCTTAATCCCTCTTGGGTGAGATGAAATGGGAGGAAATGTTTCTTCCAGCAGAGGAAGGCAGAACAACTGGGATTATGTGTCAGAGAAAACCAAGGAGTTTCACCAGTGTTGGAATGCAGGGGATGGCTGTGGAGACCTCTAGCAAGGAAGGATAACCAGGGAATAAGTTGACAAGATGTTGAGAGACAAGACCACGAGGGAGACCAAGAGGAAAGATGCTATCCATCTCAGTGGACCTCCTGCCCCAACCCTGGCTGGCATGAGGTGATGCTGCTGGCAGCTTGCTCTTAGCAGAGGCTGAGTTTGTCCATGGGGCCTGGACAGAGGGTTAGGACCAGCAATGTGCCATTTGCTGGCCTGGGAGATAAGAGCGATGCAGAGCAGTTTCTGCACTCAGTGTTGGAGTTTCTTATCTCCTCTGGCTCAGACTGGAGTCTGGAGGATGTTTCCATACAGGGCTCAGCTGATTTAGCTGCAGCAAAAAGGGCAAGGAGCAAAAATTCCAATAAAAACCTTCACCTGAATGTTTCCTTTTCCTCCGTGGCTCTCAAAGATCTCAAAGATGTTGAAAATTTTGGTGGGCTGAAACCAGATGAGCAGAGAGGAAGGGTTAAATATTTACAGTCCCAACAAAAGGTGATGTGGGAGCCAGAGGGTGCTGGACCAGCCTTTATTTGTATAACCTATCTGTTTATGTACCTGAGCTGTCAGCAGGAATCTAAGCCTGAGTGTCCAGAACCCAGCTGCAAGGGTGGCAGGTCTGCACCTGGTGAGAGATACCCAAGGGCAGAGGGTGCCCCTCAGCATGATGAACAGGATGAGCTGCCAGCCCCATGGGAGCAGATGGGGAGAACACTTCCTCTGAAGGAGACTCATCCCATGGAGATTCCCAAATATCCCCAACCTGAGACTTCCCGAGGAGAAAAGGAAGGTCATTAGCAGAAAGTAAAAAATTCCTGGCTGGTGCCAGGGCTGACAGCCCAGTGCCCTGACTGAGCTCTCCCTGTGCCTGGGCACCTCTCCTGAGGGGATAGAAGGCTGGAGGCACCCATGCCTGCAGCCCGCTCAGTGCCCAAGATAGCCCAGCAGCTGCGTGGGACCTCAGCCAGGCACCAGCTGCAAGCAGTCCCTGTTTTGGACATGACCTTTGAGCCTTGAGCCACTGCCCGAGGCTGAGGCCACGACTTGGGTCTCCTGCTGAATAGGGAACCCCCAACCAAGCAGTGGCAATAGCAAGAGATGGAGGGAGAAGGAGTAGTGTTTCCCAGCTCTCGCTTGTGCCCAGGGGGAGGCAGGCTGGGAGTCAGGCACACCCCATAACCCTTCTGTCTCTGCCGCAGTGAGGCTGCATGACAGCATCTCTGAAGAGGGCCACCACTACCTGATATTTGACCTGTGAGTAATGCTTAAATCTGTCTCCTAATCCCCCAGCAGCTGCCTGCTTCCACGCTGGGGTGATGCACCCTGCATCCCCATGGCTCCCCTCAAGCCTTCCCTCGTCCTGCCCCTCCCCCAAGCCCTTCCTGCAGGCTGGGTTTGAACCAAACTTGGGTCCCTGCCTTGTACCCTCAACGCTCCCCCTGTGCATGGTGCAGTGGCGTTTCGGGAGGGCTTTGCTGAGGCTGAGCATGCTGTAAATGAGCCCAGCTCTGTGCTGGCATGGCCAGGCCTGATTCCCTCCGGGTTTTTTGCAGGGTCACCGGCGGGGAGCTGTTTGAGGACATTGTGGCCAGGGAGTACTACAGCGAAGCGGACGCTAGGTGAGCACAGACAAACACCAGGGCACTGAGGGGACAGCAATTGTACCTTTCTCCAGTGAGCTGCTCCCTCCCACCGTCTTACACATCTGGTTTTCTGCAGCCTGAGCTGCTTCCCTGCTGGGAAGTGTTTCACAGCCTCTCTGCAGCAGGTAACCACAAACCAGAGGTGTGCTGCAAGAGGAAAAGCAAAAAGCTCTTTTCAATACACTCAGCTCCTGAGCCTGCAAGTGTGTCCAACCAGGCAGCTGCCACCCTTCACCTGCAGCATCCTCCTTCCCCAGGCTGATGGCACAGCCAGTATCTGACCATCCTGGAATGGAGCAAGGCATCAGGGCTTGCTGGGCTGAGGACAACAGAGTTGCCTGGCCTGGGGACATCAGGGTTCCCGAGGGTGTGGGCATCAGCAGACCTGAGGCTGGTAGGGAGGAAGCCCAGCCTCAGACTGGTGCCTCAGCCAGGAGCTTGATGGCACAGGCACCCCACAGTCCTCACCCTTTCCCCTCAAAGCTGCATTACAGTCATTTGCAAGCATTTCTCTGGCATTTACCACTTGAAAGCTCTAAGGAGGAGCACTCAAGACAGGCTGGGTGGGAGGATGTGCTGGAGCCCTGCTCCTTCCCACACTCCCGCTGGCGCTCTCCAGGTAGCCTGCAAGGGAGGCAGGGGGCTGGGGAGCCATTCAAGCCCCTTTTTTCGCCCTTGCAGCTCTTTTTTTTTTTTTTTTTTTTTTTTTTTGGGGACACACACACATGATTTAGGCCTCTTCGGCTTCCAGATATCCCTGTGCTTCTTGGCTTCGCCCATGCAGATGTCCAAGGGAGTGGTAAGCTCTGAGCTACCTCTGCCTGCAGGGAAATATCCCTTATTCCTAGCAGAAAATAATCCCTTTAATGGACTGCCTGGACTGAGGCCACTTGCAACCCGTCCACTTATTAGTGTCATACAAATACAATAAAATAGATGTAAATAGAGCCCTTCTGCCCTGCACACAGCTGCTTTGGAGCAGAAGTGATCATCGCCTCAGCCTTTTTCCCTTCCTTTCTCACGCACATGGCAGAGCTGGGGCTTAATGAACCAGATCTAAAGAGAACAGACCCAGCAGGAGCCACCCACGTTCCAGGAGGCCTGGGACATGGGGCTGAAGCAAAGGCTGGCTCTGCATCCCACTGGAGCATATCTGCTGGAGGACAAGTCTCTGCTGGCACAGTATTTCTGCTGCCAGTCTCCAGGTCCCTGGTGTGGCTTCTGTGGGCACCCCATGGACTCAGCCATAGTCTTTGTGCTTCTGCTCATCACAAGTGGGTGTTCAGTACAGCTCTGGTGGCATCTTACTGGGTTGCAGCTGCTCTCTGTGAGCGTCTTGGGTTTGGTGAAGGGGAATGCTGAGCGGCGCTGCTGCTGCAGGGCTACTGGTGGAAAGCAGGATGTAGAGATGGGCAGGGGGGGTGAAATACAGCCAAATAGAAGTGTCTAAGGAAATTCTGCCTTGTCAGGCACTTTTGTGAGCTTTCTGCTCTCTCCCACAGCCACTGCATCCAGCAGATACTGGAGGCTGTCCTGCACTGCCACCAGATGGGAGTGGTCCACCGGGATCTGAAGGTAGGAGCTGCAGGGAAATGGCCTGTGGGAGGATATGGGGACCCCATCTGTTATGCAAAACCCTGTAGAGCAATGCTCAGCCTTCTCCAGGGAAACTGAAACAGCAGGGAGGAACACTATGTAGAGCTTCTGGAAAGCCACAGAGCAGAGATCAGCTCAAGAGTGAAACAACAGAAGGGCAAGAGGATAGGGAGGTCCTTGTAGTCTATGGTCCTCTGAGGATCTGAAGACACCAGGACACACAGCAGTATAAAGCAGCTGGAGAGCACATCCAGAGCCCTGGCCTTCCTCTGTGGTGTGCTGGGAAGCCTCACATACACACAGTAGAACTTCCAGGGACTTCTGCTTCTCTCCAACCCCTGTCTCCTCCTGCAGCCAGAGAACCTGCTGCTGGCATCCAAGCTGAAGGGTGCTGCTGTCAAGCTGGCTGACTTTGGCCTTGCCATCGAGGTGGAGGGGGACCAACAAGCATGGTTTGGTGAGTAGGACTGGCCTGAGGTGGGACACCCTCCAGCTTTCGTGTTTGGGCATGGGGGGGGCTCAAGGGGGGGCACACATCCCCAGAACATGAACCCTGCATTATGGGAGCACCCTGGCAGCACCAGCTTAGGAGGCACAATGGATGAGGGAGTGGATGGCTCCATCTGTCCCCCTGGAAACAGGCCAGTATTGATCCAGGGCATAGGCAAACAGCTCCACAGGGATTGGGTGAGTCAGCAAGATGTCCTGGTGAGTTGGACAAGCTGCCACCAGAGGCAGACCCTGTGTGAGGAACGCTTCTCCCAAGTGATGGAGATGCATGTCAGAGCCCTCCAGCCTTGTACAGCATCCTGGGGTCTGACTGCTGCCCTGGCAGAAAGCTGGGCACTGCTCTGCTCTCAGGAGCTTTCTGGAGAGAGGGTGCCAGAGCTCTCAGCTCTGCCCAGGAAAGCACCAGCTGCTGGTGAGTTGTGTGGGGATGGGGGCTCCTAGCAGGTGGTGTGATGGGCTGTCTGTTCCAGGTTTCGCCGGCACCCCAGGATACCTCTCCCCTGAGGTGCTCCGGAAGGATCCCTATGGCAAAGCCGTGGACCTCTGGGCTTGTGGTAAGTCAGGCTGGGACTGACCTGCTGCAAGGGGGCTGCAGGGGGCTGTGTGGGATGAGTCAGGCTATCCATCCAGCATGTGAGCCCTCCTCCCTGGAAGTGTTCAAGGCCAGATTGTATGGGCCTTTGAGTGCCCATACCTCCAGCAATGAACTCTCTCCCAATGATCCTATGTCTCCTCTCCTGGGCAGGTGTCATCCTCTACATCCTGCTGGTGGGGTACCCACCCTTTTGGGATGAAGACCAGCACCGACTCTACCAGCAGATCAAAGCTGGGGCTTATGATGTGAGTGGGTTTGTCTTGCTCCCTGTTTTCTCCTCTCTTCTGCTGTCCCCATGTTGTAGTCTATTTGCAGAAGAGCAACCATGACAAACTCAGACAGACAGGAGCAAGTTTCTTTCCTCTGCTGTGGTCACAGAGCACTGCCCAAGCTACTGTGCCCAGCTGCACATACACTGGCATGCCTCCAGGACAGATAGTCCTGGGCCTTCCACCTTTCCACCTCCACCTCTGCTCTCCAGTTTTCCAGCTGTCAGCTCTTCCCAGCTGCTACTGTCTCTCCATGGGCAGAAGCACAGGGTTACAGAAGCGCAGGAGAACCAGCTCAAGTGCAAAGAGGCTTCTGCTCCTGCTATTGCTCCCTAGCATCTCTCACCCCAATCCCTTTGCTTTGGCAGTTCCCTTCTCCAGAGTGGGACACAGTCACTCCTGAAGCAAAAGATCTCATCAACAAGATGTTGACCATAAACCCATCCAAGCGCATCACAGCAGCGGAGGCTCTGAAGCACCCCTGGATATCAGTGAGTTTGGTGGCTCTCATCAGTTGGGGTCAAAGGTCTAGAGATGTGGAGGAACATCTCACTGGGGAGCATGTACTATCAGACATGCTGTCTGGCTCTTTTCTCCATTCTGGGAAGATGGTTTCCTGGCATGATTCCTCTCACTGCTCTCAGAGCAGCCTTTTCCCTGAGGCTTCACAGCAGAGGAAAGTCTGGAGTGTGAATGCAAACAGCCTGTCCTGGGGGAGCTGGTGCTGGGAGGGACACACATCTGGTTTCTTGCTGTCACACCGTGCTGAAGGGGGAGGGGGGGGGGCTTTCTGCAGAGCTGGTGGGAGTAGGCTCATGTTTATCCATCCATGCACCCCAGCAGACATCCCCTCCCTCCTCACTGCACCCCACTGCTCTGGCTATTGTTTCTCACTCTGAATCAGCTCCTAAAAGCAAGAGAAGTTCACAGGCTCAACTCTAGAACCCTACACCATGTGCAAGCCCTGAGCATGCTGCTAAACATGGCTGGTCAGTAGAGGGGTTAACCTGGGGGGCAGTCAGTTCTCCCTGCAAACTCCCCCACTGCCAGAACAGCTTCTGCTGACTCCAGAGCTTTGATCTCCTACTGCCTATGAAAGTTTTATCTGCTGCAGCAAGCGGCTCTGGCCATGCCTTGTCAGTAGGAGATTGCACACATGTGTGTGCACGTGAGAGTGAGAGCCCCTTCCACCTCGGTGCTTGCTCTGAACCAGGTCTCTCTCCTTCCAGCACCGTGCCACTGTGGCATCCTGCATGCACAGGCAGGAAACTGTGGACTGTCTAAAGAAGTTCAATGCCCGGAGGAAGCTGAAGGTAACCTTCATGTTCTCCAAGCTGGCTGTGAAATACATGATCAGGTCATCAGTGGCTTTGTGCCCCACGGGGGAATGGACAGGGTCAGTGGTATGGGGGCGATGGACATGTGGGGGTCCCTGTTGTGAAAAAAGGAAAAGAGATGGAGGGGGTTGGTGGCTGCATCTAGCTGGGGTTCACAAAAGTTTAGAGGAAAGCCACAGTGAAGGAAAGCTCTGAGTCACAAAGCTGCCCTGGTCACTGAGGCGAGGACTTTCCCACTGAAGTCAGTGTCATGAAAGCTCCTCTTTGGGACAAGAGGTGGATCTGAGCAGCACAAGGAGACTCCTTTGCCTGGTGACCAAGCCACTGTGCAACCAAGGAACAAAGGATCCATGGTCAGGCAAAAAGCTCTGGCAAACCCACATCAGCAGCCCCTCGAGCTTTCCCGTCTTGAATGCTGCTGTGCACTGCAGCCTGGACGGCCTCTGACATCACCATCTGCCCAAGGCTTCCTTATGGATCTGGAGCATCTCCCTGAAGCACTCATCTCTTGGCTGCTGCTCAGCCTCAGGCAGCAGCACGGCTCTGAGAAGGGGCTCTGGAAATCACCATGTCTCCTCCAGAGCTGGAGACACAGGGTGGGACAGGGCTGATCTGTGCCACAGGCAGAGCCATCAGTGCTCCAGGCCTGAAGCCGATGTGGCACGGAGCAGTGCAGCTGCAGGCTGCTAACAAGATTATCAAGAAAAGAAGCTGGCTGTAAACTATTATTACTTTTCAGCTAGACAAGTAATCAAATTAGTTCAGGCATGCACTTCAAAATAGTAATCCATTACTGTAAGCAATTAGTCCAAAGTAATCTCATTATATGCTGAGCAACTAGTTAGTGGAGTCAGCTGGAGAAGGGGAAGCGTTTTGAGCAGTGTTATGTTGTGGTGGTGCTTTTTGAGTGGCTCCCATCAACAATCCCTGCCCTGCTGCTCTCAGCTGGCATGCCTTTAACTGCAGTTAAATCCAGTTCCGCTCCTGCTGCCTCCCCAGGCTGCCAGCTGCTGGCCCTGCTCAGTGGAGTCCTGCGACAACCAGGGCAGGGTAGAACAAGACTTAAATGCACCCCAGGCGATATTTAATACCTCTTTAATCTTGGAGGGGAGGCGGTTTTGGAGAATGCAACCCAATGCCCTGGTGCTGGGGATGTGGGGTCGGGTACCAAGGGCTGCTTTTGATGGCAGGAGAAGAATATCAGCCCGTGGGCTGGCTTCCTGCCAGTGAGGTGGCCGAGGGACAGGTGATGAGCAGGGCCTTCCTCCCTCCGTGTGAGGGGAGCAGCGTCGGGGGCTGGGGCCCAGCACACCCTTTCCTTCTGCCTTCTGTCTTTCAGGGAGCCATCCTCACCACCATGCTGGCCACCAGGAACTTCTCCGGTAGGTGCCATCTGCAGGGTTCATCACCTTGTGTGACAGAGTGCCCAGGGCAAAGCCAAGGGTCCTTGGAGAGTTGGCTTTGTCTCGGGTGTCACAGCAGGGCTGAGGTTGCAAGCCTGGGGATTCATGGCATTAGGTGGTGGTCCAGACCAGGTCACCTGACACCTTCCAGGCTGACTTGGGGTGCAAGACAAAAGGTTGTTTGGCTGAGGCACAACCACCCCCAGAGGTTTAGGTTCTGGGGGTTTGCATGTGCTGAAGCATCTGGATTGAGCTGGAGCAAGGTTGTGGGTGCTGGGGGCAGCCAGGTCTCAAGGCAGCTGGGTTTAGGTGCTCTTGGAGATGTCTGTGGCTCAGAGAGAGCATCCTCTGCACTGGAAAAGTACAGGAAAAGTCCCCGGGTGCCACTGCAGCCAGATGGCAGCAGGATCCCTCGGGTCCTGCCCAAGAGCAAGCTCTGCAGCTGGGATTTCACAGGGAGGGATCAGCAGGTTCCTGTTGATTCCCAGGCATGGAATCAAAAAGGAACAGGTGACTGCAGAGCTCATCTGCTCACTGTCACCTCCATGCCTCCCCAGTGCTGGGGACAGCCCTGGTGGAGATGCTGCAGTGTTGGGACAAGCCAGACAAGCCTGGTGTGCCATCTGAGATGGCTGGTAGCAGGTGTTTGCTGTTAGATGGGTGATTTGGAGTGCTTTACAGAGGCACCAGGAACCAGGTGCAGGCAGTGGGCAGGGGGGTAGATGACGCTGCTGGCCCAGCCAAGTGGTGGGGGAGAGGGCTGTGATCATGGCTGGTATCTGCATTTGTCGTGGCGGGGTGAGGACATGCTGACACATTTAGCACTTGTGGGCAGCATGCGGCGGGGCTGGAGGAGTCCAACAGCTGGGGGGATCTGGTGTCGGCCCCGCGCCGCGACACGAAGCATCAAAGAGCAGGAAATTCTCAAGCATCTCTCGAAAGCGTCGCTCGTCCCACGCACAGCCCAAGGGTTCCCCAGTCGGCCCAACCCCGGGAGCACCCCGTGGCCAGTGCGCAAGGGAGTCCCAGATGTGGCTGAGCACCACAGATCCCACCCAGCTCCAAGGCTGCAGGCGGAGTGCGAGGGGGCTGGGGCAGCCCGCGGGGCCGGAGCAGAGCCGGCAGCGGTAGGTGGGCCGGGGGAAGGCTGCTTTTCATCATTGTCAAAATGTGGGCTGCAGCTGTTGGGCCGGCGGGGCAGGCAGCACATGATCCCGGCAGCATGGGGCTAAAATTAGAGGGTGGCAGGCGGGCAGCCCATTCCAGAGCCCTGCGCCGCGCTCGGCCGCCGACAACCCCGGCTGGAGCCCGCCTGCCGCCGGCGAGCCCCGCCGGCCCCTCCGAGCACCCTGAGGACTTGGCGTGGCTTTGGGAGACGGCTCACGCCCCTGGCCGAGAGTCTCCGGGGCAGGACAGGACGGTGCCACTGAGATCACCTCTGAGCTCCGGGGGATCGCACCGGGGGTTGCCGAAGAGAGGACGAACCCCACTGGCTGGTCCCGCGGGATCCTGCCGCTCCACCGTCTGGCACCATGCTGCTGATCCTCGGCCTTCTGGTCTTGGTGCCCTGCCTGGCTCTCCTAATCTCCTTCCTCCTCTCTCCAGGAGGCAAAAGTGGTGGAAACAAGAAGAATGACGGCGTGAAGGTAAGCCCCCTCCTGCCGCCCTTTCCCACCTGCTCCTCCACCGCTGGGGCTGGCAGTGAGGGTCTCCTTGCCATGCTGGCGGTCTCTGTGACACCCTGAGCTTGAAAGGGCAGATGGCGTGGCTGTCCCGGTGTGTCCCCGTGCCACCGGTTCTGTTCCTGCCAGCACAGGCGGTGCCCAGGAGGCTTTGCAGGGTGGCGAGCCAGGGGAGCAGACTGGTGCTGGAGGAGCGTGCAGAGGGAATTTGCTATTGTTTCATTGCCTGCAAAATGTGCTCGCCCCCGGCGAGGGGGAGAAGCTGGACCAGGAGAAGGGGACAAGGGACAGGAGGAGGCAACTTTACAGCCCAAAGCCACAGGTTCAACCTGGCAGCAGACGTCTGGTGAGATGGATGGCTGCATCTCCCACTCACCACAGCACCCTTCCCTTTGCAGCTGGTGGAGCTGAGCTCATCCCCCAGCTCCTGTCCCATCTCATCCCCAAGAGCTGGTGTGCTTCTGAGTGGCACATGGGTGTCTTTTAACCTCTTGGCAGCTCTGCTGACCTTCTGTGCCTAGCGCAGACAGAGCAAGCAAACTTGGTGATGTTTGACAGAGCAAATGGTTTGATGATGCTCTGAAATCAAGCCAGTGCTTGGAGGAGCTTGTTTCTCGGGCTGCAGAGCCCTCCAGTTCACCTGCCTCTCTGAGGTGGAGCTACAGCTCTTCTCCAGGACAAGATGGCTCCTGGAGGAAGCAAAATCTTGCTGGCAAGGAGCTTCTGATGATGATGTGGAGATCTGGTTAGTGATCTCTGTCAAACTGCTTTTGCAGGAAGGAGTGGCCCATGTGAGGGTCTGTATCTCCTTACCTGTTTCCTGTCACGAATACAAGCGAGCACCCAGCAGGGGAGAGCTGGTGTCCTCACATCTCCGAGGCTGCAGGCAGAGTTTTGGGAGTCTGACTGCAGCATGGCCTCTCTCCTTTCTCTGGTCCTTTGTACAGACCCAGCTGCTGGGCTGTGAGTGAGGGTTTTGGAGGAGCAGAGCCCTCATCTGGCTTCTTCCTTCCTTAGTCCAAATGGTCAGCAGAGCCAGAGGTCTGGGAATGGCTTGTCTTTTCCCCACTGCTTTCAGACCCAGCAAGTGGGACACACCAAGCCTGCAAGATTTGAGACTGTGCACAACCCTCCAGATACGGGCTCAGCTCCGTAAAAGACCATTCTGGCCATGCAGTGTTACTCTGCAATGTGAAGCTGATGGCCTGCATTGTTATGAGAGGACAATGCTTTGGGCCATGGTGTCACATGGCTTCCAGGACAGGATTGCTAGTTTGGGACAAAAGTGCTGGCACAGAAGGCACAGGTCCCATGAAAGTCATAGCAACCCATTGGCCAGCCACTGCTGGCCTGTCCTCTGCTGCTGTAAGGGCCCAGCTGCTTCTGGGACTCATCTGAAAAGTGACACCACAGGTAGAGATGACTTGGTCTGACCTGGTGGAGCACATGTAAGAACAATTATAAGCTGCATTTTTAAGCTGTAGAAGGAGAGATTGGAGGATGGAGAAGCTTCATCAGGCACAGTCCTGATGTTCCACAGATAGTGTGAGTTTCATCTCTAGCACTGCAGGGGTGGTGTGGTGGTAGAAAAACACCTGTCAGCCCAACTTACTGGCTAGACTCTGAACCTGGAGGGCAGGCATTGCTCTGGGAAAAGAGGCACTTGCTATGGTAGCCAAATGGCTAATTTGAGTAAAGAGCCTTCTGGCCCATCCCTGAAACTCAGCAAAGAGGGTTTTGCTTCAAAGTGGGATCAGAGGCGGGTTTGTTATCTCCAGTTCTCAACCCATTTCTGGTGACTGTGGAGCAGAAAGTGAGGCTTCATCCTGACTGCAGTCTAACAGCCAACACACAGCTCACGAAGGGGTGTACAAGCTCTGGAAAATGAGCTCTTCTGTTACTCACTTTCCAACAAGTGGAGGTGAAACAGCCTGGCTAGATGGTCAGGAAGGTAGAGGAGGAGAAAACAAAGTAAAGGAAGGCTCATTCCCGGTGGGTCGCTTGTGTTGGCCACTACCAGCATTACTGTTCCCACCTCTTGTTCCACTGCTCAGCCCAGGGAGACTTGCAGCATAAGCCCCTCATGGGAGCACGAGGGAGCTGTGTGCTCCAGGAAGAGATTCAGTGGCCACTGTGGGCATCTGAAAGGTGCCAGGGCATTGCTGGACAGCATTCATCTCTTTCCATCTTGCTGGACAAGTGAGACAAGAACCTGGAAACCTGCCTTGGGTGGATGGGAAAGTGGGAAGGGAGTGGTCCTACCCACTCAGAGAAGGGCTGTAAGTCAAGCCACATGGTGTGGTTTGTTGTCAGAAGACCTGGGTCCTCATTTAGAGGATCCTGCTGGACTGACCATCCCCATGAGAGCAGGCACATCCCAGGAACCACCCCCTTGCCCCGCCCCTGCCAATGTCATTCCTGCCCAAAGCCACCCAGGTAGCTGGTGCTGCCCTCCAGCCAGCCTTGCCTTCAAGGCCCTTTGGCACTGGGATGGTGCTAGCCCAGGCTCAGAGGCCTCACAACTCACCCCCCAGAGGAGGCTTCTCCTTTACTGAAAACCTTCATGGACCAAAAATCCTCCTCGAGCACTGCTCTGAGGTCTGCAGGAGGTCTTCTGGTCTCAGCAGCTATGGTACCTTCACTGCCCTGTGTAGTGTCACATCTTGTCACATTGTAAACTGATGAAGTCACTGCCCCATGTCACATCCTGTCCCGTCCTAAATTAGTGAGCTCGCTGCCCCGTGTCACATCCTGTTACTGTATGTCCAGACTCGACGCGGTCACTGCTTTGTGTTGCATTCTGTTGCGTCTGAAACCTCTGCAGTTTACTGCCCCGTCTCTTGTCCTTGGCTAGCAGAAGCTGTCAGCCCTTCCTGCAGACAGCCCAGCTCCAACAGCTCCATTTCCCACGAGGTTCCTTCCAAAACGCTGCAGCTCACCCTGCCCGTAGGACTTCTGTCCTTTCAGTGAAGGAGGGGTGAGGGTTAACGTAGAAGCTACAGAAGGAAGGGGTTGAGCTGCACCAGCACTGGAGAGAACTCAGGGATGATGCTGGTGGGAGCTGTTAGGATGTGAAAGGAGCAGTGAGAGGGAATGGATATGTGCAGATTTTACCCTGCAGTCCATCTACCCTCCCTTGGAGGTGGATCCATGGACTTGTCTGAGAGATTTGCCCTGTGTGTGCTGCTTTTCTTTCAGCAGGGCGGGCAGAACCAGTGCCTCATTAATGCTGCTGGTAAAACACTTCATTATTTGGCGCTGCAGCCCCTGATTGCTGCACACGGGTGTTCCCTGTCACCCACTGTGTTCATCCCCTGGCAGCTGGAAGTGGAGAAAGGGCATGAGGCCAGCGTGCATGTCCCCATGTCTAGATTAAAGATGGAGACTGGGAGCAGAGCACAGCCAGGAAGGAAAAGTCCAGAAGTCATTTGGGATTGCAAGCAAAAGTGTGGCTCTGGAGTCATCCAACTCCAAAGCCTTAACACCGTTGGTGTCAGTGGTGAAGGATGGAGATCAATATGTGCATGTGAAATGTCTTCTCTTTGGAGGAGACTTGCCCTGATCTTAAAGCACTGCAGCTGAGCTCAGGACAGCTTCCCACATGGTGTGCCTTCCTTGAGAAGTCAAGTAGCAATAGCCAGGCTGGATTTAAACCAGCCAGCTTAGTGCTGGTCTGGGTCCAAAGCTGACTGAGTATCTCCACACCAGTCATCAGCAGCGTGAGCAGCTCCAGAGTCCGTAAATGTCAGTCCGACATTCACCGGGCACAGGGCTGGACAGATGGTAGAGCTGCCTTAGCTTTTTTGTGTCCCACCCCTGTCCCTGTGAGCTTATTTGCCTCATCAAAAAGCCACCAGAGTGGTCACTGACTCCTGGAGGACTCCCTTTTGCACAAGACAGGTCCTTGGGATAAGCAACGTCAGAGGCTGTGGCAGGTCAGGAGAGAAAGGCACCGGCAGGAAAGCGGGGAGGGAGCTGGCATGGCACCACCAGCACCGCAGCCAGTGGCATGTCCCTGCAGGAGCACCAGGTTGCCCCACTGTGAGGACCATGAAGGGTGGCTCAGGAGCTACTGTCTCTCACGTGCTGCTCTCTGCCTTTCTCACTCTGTGTCTCTTCCTGTTCCATCTCTTCTCCTTGTTTTTCCAGAAAAGAAAGTCCAGTTCCAGCGTTCAGTTAATGGTGAGTGTCCTTCGTCTTCCTCAATGCCGATGTTGCTGGGCTTCTCCACATGTTCCAGCTTCCCCCGTTTTTGGAAGTTACCTCGGGGTAGGGAAGAAGGGACACTGGGGTTGGAGGGAACGTCCTCAAAGCCGTATCACCCACAAACCCCATTAACAGGGTTGGTGCAGGCATTTGCTGGCCACCAGCTGGTGGGAAGCCAGCCCTGGTTCTTGCTGATGGGTTCTCATGCCGTTTCTCCCAGTTCTCCTGACTCAGGTCTGCAGGCTGCATCGGTGCAAGGAGCCTTGGAGAAACACCTTCCATGCCTCTGCGGGGACTGTATGGTCATGGGACACCTTGCCAACCTACATCGGGGTATTATGGGTAATACATAAGCAAGGCTCTGCTGGGAAGAGCTAGCAGAGCCATTGCTCTAGCTCCGCTAGCAGAGTTGCCTTGATGGGGCTCCTGCAGAGAGATGGGGGGTCAGTACCCCCCTCCCCCCAAAAAACTGTGTAGTGCTCAGCTGTTTCTTGAAAGAGCTGTGTCTCAGCCTTCGGTGGTCCTTGTGGGTCTTGGAAGCACTCTGTTTTCTTGTACATTTCTCTCCCTACTCTGCGGTCAGTGTGGTCTCTCACTCCTGCACAGTCCCCTCTTTCTCATCCCAGCTCCTCCTCGCTGTTTAATTTGTACATCTCTCTCTTTATTGTACAGTCAACATGGTGTCTTCCACCTCTGCACAGCCCCTCTCCCTGCCCCTCCGGCAACGTTCCTAGGAACCCACCAGATCCCCTGCACCTGCCCTCGTCTCTGTCCCCACAGGCGTCGGTAGGAAAGGCAGCGCCGTTCCTACGAGACCCTCCACAGCCCAGCTCTTGTGCCCTTGGCTACAAGGAGTGGAGGTCAGGGAGGGCTGAGCCAGCGCTGCCCTAGAGCTGTGGTTGAGGACGGGTTGGACCTGCTGGTGTTTTCCTTGGTTGCTGTCTGTTGGCACGGTCGAGAGCTGTGGGGTCGGACTCGGGGGGCTGTCGAACACACGAGCTCCATCTGGTGTGGAGTGAAGACTCTCCTCACCACCCCCTTTCTCCTGTCTGTTCTTTGCTCAGGAATCGTCGGAGAGCACCAACACCACCATCGAGGATGAAGACACCAAAGGTACTGGTGGGAGAAGGCTATTTTGGAGGGGTGCCCTGGGGTCTTTAGTCTGGCTATCTCTAAGGAGATACGGGAAGTCCACAACCACTGAGCTGCCTTGGGGGCCTTCAGAAGTTCCTTTAACTCCTTAGATGGTTTCATTGCCACGAGCAGTCAGGGCATGGCTGGTAAGGAGCAGGGACTGCTAAAACCCAGGGCTGTTCTCTGAAAGCAGGCACGGAAACGGCAGAAAGCTGCAAGGATAGCAGCCTGGCTGCCCGCTCCTCCAAAATAAATGTCCCTTTGGGAGAAGCCTCCAGGGGGAATCCCGGGCTGCCTGCCGCCCACCCGCCTGCCACAGCCAGCTTTCTAAGAATAACCCCGGGAATCATTTGTCGGCGCTAATTTGCGAAGTCTCTCGCCGAAGCCACCTCGGCACGAAGCAAGATGGACTTTGGCCTGACCAGAGCGCTCATGGCACACTTGGCCCCTGGGGAAGGGCTCCCTGGGAGCAGCTGCGGGGGCAGGCGGTGCTCAGACAGTGCTGGGGGTCCCTGTCCTCCTTTCTGAACAGCTCTCAGGAACGTGCCCTCTCTCCTTTCACAAAAAGTAATGAGATCCAGCATGGTGTCTGTTTGCATGTGAAGCAGAGCCTCCTTAATAACCCGGGATTACTTCTGACGACTCCTCCTGCATCCTGCGGGCTGAGCCTGTTCTCACAGCCCAGTCCCATTCCAGCTGAGCCAGCAGCAGCAGCCACATGCTGCTGTATACTTTGTGGGGTGCCTCTTTGTGTTCCTCGGTGTGGCTCCCCACGCCACTCACCAGTCCTCCTCCCACCTGAGACCCTCTCCTTCCATCTCAGAGGGAGGTGAGAGCATCCTTGGTCCAGCCTGCCCTGGTTGGCTCCTGCTGTGAGTCCATGGGACAGAAGCTTGGCAAGGCTTTGCAGCCAAGACCAGCCTGTGCCAACTGGGCTGAGAGCAGCTCACCACTTGAGAGCTCACCCTTTGACTCTTTAGGGAAAAGCATGGTTTTCAGTTTTGCCCTGACTTAGGTGGTCTTTCCCCTCTGGTGTAAAGAGCCCTTTCTCAAAGCTCTTCCAAGCCGCTCTCCTGCTTTTCCCCTAGACAGTTTCCAGTGTCCCATGATGCCTTGTGGGCTGTTTCTAATAAGAAATTATCTAACTGATATTACAACATCAGCACTTTTGGTTTGCTTTCTCCTATTATTTCCTGTTTCTCTTTAAACCAACAGTACGGAAGCAGGAAATCATCAAAGTCACAGAGCAGCTGATCGAAGCAATCAGCAATGGCGACTTTGAGTCCTACACGTGAGTGTGCCCAGCATGGATTTAGGCTGGGGTGGGAGTTCAGCCTGTTGGAGCAGGTCCTCTCACTGTAACAACACAGCCCAGGAGGGCTGCCCAGAGCAGGGTAACCAGGTTGATGTGCTGGTGTGGCATAGAGACCATCCAAGAGAAGCGGGTGCAGGTTCTCCTTCCTCTCCACTTTGCCCTGGTGAGACCACATCTGGAGTATTTTGTGTCCAGTTCTGGGCTCCCCAGTTCAGGAAGGACAGGGATATACTGGAGAGTGTTCAACAGAGGGCTATGAGGATAATTAAGGGACTAGACCATCTGTCTGATGACAAAAGGCTGAGATCCTTGGGGCTGTTTAGCCTGGAAAAGAGAAAACTGAGAGGAGATTTTACTAATGTTTATAAACATCTGAAGAGTAGATGTCAAGAAGAAGGGGACAGGCTCTTTTCAATGGTGTCCTGTGATAGGACATGGAGCAATGGATAAAAACTGGAACACAGGAAGATCCACCTCAAGATGAGGAAGAAGTTCTTTACTGTAAGGGTGATGGAGCACTGGAACAGGCTGCCCAGAGAGGTAGTGGAGTTGTCTGCTCTGGTGATTTTCAAGACCCATCTGGACATGTTCCTGTGTGACCTGCCCTAGCTGTTCCTGCTTTGGCAGGGGGGTTGGACTCCATGATCTCTGGAGATCTCTTCCAACTCCTACTACTCTATGATTCTACAGTGTCAGTTCCCAAACCTGACGTTTCTCTCACACTAATCTGACCACATTTCTCTGGTCCCATTCTCATGGGTGTGCCAAATGTCTGGTTTGCAGAAAGATGAATAACTGTAAATGTGATGTATGGTGGAACACTGCATCCATGGTATCCATTATACCCAGATTGCTGCAGGCTGCTTGGAAGCTCAGCTGCTTTCTACTTGCTGAGCTGATGCTCCTCAGGGCACACTTCTTCTGAGTCCAAGGCTTATTTAATTAGAGATGTCTGAGCAAGTGCAGGTCTTCATCCCTGCCTCAGAGAGTTACAGCAGAGATGTTTTGACACAGAGCAGACGATCTGAGTTTTCCCCTGGTGGTTTTCTTTCTTATGAAGAAGGTGGCAGTGTTCTAGGAGGTTTAATTTGAGATGGTGACTGATGGAGAATTCACCCTGACTCAGTGGGCTGCAGTCAGTGGGCTGGAGGTGAGGTGGGGTGGGCTTCTTACACAGTGCAGGCATGAGGTCCCATTTCTGCTTGAATTACTTGCTGGTGTGGAAGCACCTCAATCTCAGGCTGAGAGAATTGTCTCAGGGTGAGGGATTTGTCCCAGGCACAAACTGTTTGGGTTTTGCAGGCTTTCATGCCAGAAACAGTGAGATAACCTCTCCCTTTTCTCTCCCTGCCTCCCTAGGAAGATGTGTGACCCTGGGATGACTGCCTTCGAGCCTGAGGCTCTGGGCAATCTCGTGGAAGGACTGGATTTCCACCGATTCTACTTCGAAAACTGTAAGCAACCCCTTCGGCTCCTGAGGGACCCTTCCCACCTCCCACGCACCAGGCTGCCTCTTGCCCTCAGTCAGCTTGCTGGAGAGAGGAGGGTGGTAAAGGTAGCTTTGGGAGAATGTCTGATTGATCTGCAAGATCCCAGCAGGAGATCAATCAAGCCTGTTAGGTCATCTGGGGCTGGGCTGTGTGCAGATGAGTTGTTTGGTTAGCTGCTTTCTAAGGGGACCCATCCTGAACCCAAGCCAAAAAGCACTAGTTTTGCCCCTAACCCAAGCACCTCACATTGCTGCTGCTGTGGGTAAGAGCCACTCAAACTCCTTCCCATGCCTAAAGCCACTTGCCTTTGTTCCCTCTCCAGTGTGGTCCCGAAACAGCAAGCCTGTGCACACGACGATCCTGAACCCCCACATCCACCTGATGGGGGACGAGTCTGCTTGCATCGCCTACATCCGCATCACGCAGTACGTGGACGCGGGAGGCATCCCCCGCACCGCTCAGTCGGAGGAGACCCGCATCTGGCACCGCCGGGATGGCAAATGGCAAATCGTCCACTTCCACAGATCCGGCGCGCCCTCTGTTCTACCGCAGTAAGCCCTGTGAGGCTCCGGGGATGGGGCAGGGCGGGCAGGGAGGGCACGCTGCGGGCTCCAAAGAGGCTGGGATCCTGCCCCGAGCATCCACGGCGAGGAGGAGCCGGTCCCATCGCTGTGAGGCGCTCTGCTGGAGGGATGGGTGAAGCAAACTCTCTCTCTGCCTGTGTTCCGCAGCTGAAGCGCGGTCCTGCCCGTGCCGGTTTTGTCACTGACTGACTACCAAGGGGAGACCCCCTCCGACATCTTCACCTACGGGACTTTGGCTGCTGGCTCTGCTGCTTGGTTCCTGCTGGAATAACCCCTCGCTTCTCACCGCACACACGCAACAGCCCCACCAACGCCCTGCAAGCATCCCATCAAGCCCCCCTACCCCGCTGGGGCCATGGTGCTGGGCCCCCTTCCTCTGCATGAACCAAGAAAAGAGAATCCACGAACCTAAACCCAAGCATCTGGCTGGTGAGATGACGTGTGCCAGGGTAAAGGCCCCCTCCTCGACTGCATGGCTTTGATGGGACCCCCCACTACCTGGCACATCTTCTGAAATGAGCTCGGACTCATCATCTGCCTTCATCGCCACCTCTGCTGGGAGCCCCCCCTCCGAGGAAGAGGAAGGCAGGGGGGCAGTTTGTAGCTGCTCTGTGCCACATTCTATCTATGTGCCAGTGGATTTTGCTTTGCTGCTATCGAGGTCCCCATCTGCTGCCGTGGCCTCCTCCTGCTCCTAACCTGAGCTCCCATTGCTCAGCAGCCTCAGCCAGGGAACTATGATTTAAACCTTTGCAAAGTCCATTTCCTACACCACCCTCCCCCCCAGGCAAGGAGGGCAGTGTTCGGAGGGGTAAGTAAAGGCTCTCTGTTTATTTTCCCTTCCCAGAAGTGTAGGCTGGCTCCTTCCCAGGGTTGTCCTCGGGAAGGGGTGCTCTCCATCCCTCCCTTCTCCCCTCGGAGCAGGGACTGGTGAAGCTGGGAGAAGAGAGGAGAAGAAAAGCAATTGATTCCCAGCACCACATCGGCACAGCCGGGAGCTGGGACTCTCTCAGCCTTGCCATGTCGGTAGCATCACTCCCACATCCTCCTCCCCACCCAGGATCCCTTCCCCCAGCACCTCACCCCGCCAAGCCACCCTTCGCATGCATCACCCGGCGCTCCCCCCCGCCAACCCCTCCACCAAGGCTGGGATGGAGGCAGACAAACTGGCCACCGAGTTGGGGTGCAAAGTTCCATCCTTCCAGCGACGAGGAGGAATGCAAGCTTTACAAAGTAACCAAACTGCAGAATCTTGATCGTGCTTCGAAGGCAACAAACGAGCCCCTGGTTGGCTTCCACTCCGAGCGCATGCCTTTTTCTAGGGGAAAAAAAACACCACCACCACCACCCCCCTCTGTGTATTTCGTAACTTCATTTTGAGTATTTGCTGAGATGGATCTTTATGTCATAACTAGAAACATTCAGCTGTGTAGGGTGGGGAGGGAGGGGAAGGGAGGGAGATTTTCAGGGCTTGCTGTTCTTCATTACGTTTACATTTGGAAAGGG